>LPNX011106811.1:30503-83693 GCA_001517045.1 Pseudotsuga menziesii | reverse complement strand
ATCGCCAAATTATTATATAAATGATATAAAATCCTTGGAAATTAAAATATTTTTTGAAAAATATCGCCAATCATTTTATAGTTGGCATTTTAAGAATTGGTCATATTTGCCAACATTTATACACTTTTAAATAAGTATGGTTCCTTAAAATCATCCCTGCCATGTTTTACAAACATGAATAGGAATCTAATCCTATGGACATACAAGACCAGCTCTTTTATTTAAATAATATACAACTCATTACATTATATCCAAATAGAGTCAAACCCTATGGGGTTTCGTTTGCATACACACTATACATAATCGTATGCGGGCAACAATTTTTTATAAACCACTACCATGCTATTAAGACAACAAATATTTTACTACAACATGGCCTCGACCAACATTTAAATACACAGAGTCCATTTATAGTCTAAGCACAACAACGAATTCATAATAATTATATAACCCCCAGATTCTATGCGCAACATTCACATGAGTTACGGCTATGCCAAAATAGACCTACACAGTATGGTTTTATTACAAAACTAATATGTTAACGAATCAACCTATTAAACTATATAATATAGGATAAGCAAGAAATGAAATAATAGCAAGACTATCGTAGCCACGATGGGGAAGGCTCAATCCATTTACATCTTGGTCTCTCAAACACCCACATTGTTCACCATTACATCCCATTAAAATATACTCAACACATAGACCTCAAATAAAGGCAAATTCTTGTGCCAAAATCGCCTTATTAAACCATTAACATAGAATTCACATTACACAACATAGTAAGCAAAACAACATGAGTCATTTATTATAAACATGGATTATATACATCATACATAGTATGGTAAATCACAGTGTCACCACACAGTCACTTCCGAAGACAAAAAAAGTCTATACAGGCATGCCAATGGGCTATGGCACCATTACAAGGAATGGTGCAGCCCATGGCTCAAAGGCCCAAACCATTTAATCAGTACAAACCCAAAATTTTGTATATAGAACTAGCGGAAGTGCAATTTTTACTCCATGACCGAAGCCATTGAAATAGTTAAATAAACCCAAGTCTAAGTACTTACATGTCTGAAGGTGAATTTTAAACCCCACAATGAAACCCCAAAACCAAACAACGAAGACATAACTCAATCAGGCTAAGAAATAACAAGCATTGTCTTGTTGGAAGGCTTATTGTTCACCATTTCCATCATACATGAACTGGGGACAAGATTTGAGCTGCGAATATCTTTACAAACCCCAACACCTGCAACCATCCACAAAAACAAAGACAAGCATGAAAAAAATCAAGTGCACCAATGTAAAACCATAGAAGAAATGATAAACAAACCGGGAGATTACCTTCATGATGATGGAGGTCACCTCCATTTACCCCTGCACAGAGCAAGACCAAACCGCAATTCAAAACCTTGCAAATGATAAAACCATCGTCTGCCTAATCCCAGAGCTTGGGGATGTCACATTATCGCAAAAGCATTGAATGCACCAGCTGGAATCCATTAACGAAATACAAAACCCACTCTCCATAGTCAAGTTTATTTGCATATTTCATGGCCTCCATTTCCCATACCAATGCTTAAACCCTGCTAACATATTGTTCCACCTTATGTTATATCGCCACACTATATCCTATCACCATGTAACATTACAACGTAGACATTATATCAAGGTTAACATATTACAATGATAAGGTTTAAGTGAAGAGTCCATATATGGTCTACACTATCCCTAAGTCAACCCCAATACTTATGTATTAACATAATGTATGTACCATAGGTTTAAAACCTATTAACATGTGAACCTTAGGCTTTAAGAGATAAACTTAACACAATGAAATTAAGCCCTAAGATTTTGCTTAGTGAACATGGCATATGTAATATGTCATGTTAAATTAATTTAACCATTATAAATCAATGGCTTGGATTTGAAAGCCATGTACTTAACCTGCAAATTAAAAAACATAAGAAGTGTTAATAATTTTTAATAATACTAAAACATAAACCGGGATTAATGCCAAAATATGAAATAAAGAGTTATAAGACCCTAAGGAAGCATAAGTAATGAACAAGAGCTTTAGTAATAATAGTTAAATTGACAAGAATAATAACTATACCTGTTATAATTCAGAGTCGATAAAATAACCAAATTCATCCAACAGTATGATCTTTAAGGTTACATATTCCGTACTCTTTGAACAAGTTTCCATCGCAAGCATGAATTGCTTGTAAATAGAATAGGTGCCTTAGTTCAGAGAACTAGGTAAGTCTTCTAACAAGTAAACACCTTTACCTCTCAAACCATGATGGGAGAATGAGTCCCACCACTCCGCCCACTTTGTTTCCACAAACAAAGTTAAGTTAGGACTCCATAATTAACAAGTGCGACAATGCAGAAAGGACGAAGCATATAAATCCGGTGATCACACATAAGCGAGAAAAGTGTAAACACAATACTAAGTAGTAAGCAGAAGTTAGACATAATAAGTAATATACATTAAAAATAATGACTGAAAGTAAAATACAGAATGTAAGAACAACTTACGAATAAATAGAGGTACATGAAGTGTATGATAGAGTTCTGTAAGTGAATAATGTTCCATCTAGGTAGTTTTTACTAGCCTATAAATAAAAATTTATTTTCGATTTTTGTGGACATTACATCAAAAGTACTCAAAGTTCACTATCACTAGAGGACTAATCAACACATTGGATATATAATCATATGTTTCGATTTACTAGAGCTTCACTGCTCCTCTCTACACCATATCCCCAATATAGTGGAACTTGATATTGATGTGATTTAACATGTCATCGAACACTAGGTTTTTTTAAAACCTTCCCACAACTCTGATTGTAATAGAATATATAACTCACATCAAACTGGAGATCAAATATGTGAGATATTAACTTTCCCAATCACGATGCCTCATATCTATCTGAGTAAGAGGAAACATACTTTCCTTTCACTGTACTCAGTGGAACACATGATTGATTTTTGTTGAACCTGAAGATCATGCCATATCCCAAATTGAAGTAGAAACTTGAGGTTCTCTTCCTGTCAGTGGAGCTACCTTCCTAGTCCAAATTAACATAACGATGTAGTTTAATCTTTTGATTCACATCATATTTGATCCCATAGTCCATTGTACCTTTTAGCTACCTTAGAACATGCTTTGTAGCTATCAGGTAGACATGTCTTGGATTCTTGAGGCATTGGCTCAGGGTGTTCACCAAAAAGAAAATGCATGGTCTCATATTTGTGAGAAACATCAATGAGCCAATCATCTGGAGATACATTGTGCCATAAACCAAATCATATAAAGAATCACTAAGTATATTCAAGTTATATTCCATAGGTGTGGATATTTCCTTCTAGTACAACATTCTGAATCTCTTCAATATGTCCACTACATGACTTAACCAAGGAAAATCCCATGTGCACTCTCTCTTAACTCTATGCCTAAGAAGTAGTGCATCATGCCTATGTATTTCATCTCAAACTTTGTATCAAGTCTCCTCATTTCATCGTTAATGAGTTCCTCAACACCTGTCAGAAACAAGTCATTGACATATAGAAGGGGTATCATAGGCCTTTTGTCTTCCACCTTGAATTAGAGGTTGTAATATTATTTACTCTTGGTAAACCCCAAGCTCATGAGAAATTTATCCATCCTATCGTACCATGTCCTCGATTCTTGTTTCAATCCAGACAAGGCCTTCTTCAATTTGCACACATGGGTCTTCCTATCATGTGTACTGAATCCCTATGGTTGATCAATGTATACTTCCTCCTTGACTATACCATTCAAGAAAAATGTTTTGAGATCCATCTCGTGTATTTTCCATTTCATAATTTTTTTGAAAGAAAGTATGGTCCTAGTGGAAGTGTACCTCACCAAGGGTGCAAATGTCTCTTTGTACTCTATTCCCTCTTTCAATGAAAAGCCTCATTCTATGAAACTTGCCTTGAATTTTTCGATGCTTCCATCTGCATCATGCATTATCTTGTAGATCCACTTTGAAGTAATGATAGACTTCTTCTATGGTATTCTTGTGCAAATGCTGGTTTCCTCTTGTGGGAGTCCTTTTCAAGGATTGTTTATACCGGTTCTTAAGGTTACATCATGCCATCATCTTCAGGGTCTTCTAGAATTGCTTCTGTAATTTCCATATCTCAAACTCTTGTCCCTTCAAGTTCCTCAACTTCTTGTATAAGTGTCCTCATAGATCTAAAGTATGATGTGTCTTCATCAGTTACATCTCTTACTGATGTCGATGTTCTTGAATCCTGGGAAGTGTATTCGAGAGGACTTTGATGTATCAATGTATCTTACAAATATAACCTTCCTCCTAGAAGGATAGATCTTGGTTTATTTCTCCTTTGGGATATGTATGTAAACCAGGAAACCAAATATTCTTAGATGGATGACTTCTAGATTCTCTCCTGAGAAATCCTTGTCAGAATTCTTATTTTCAAGTATTCGATGAGGACTATGGTTGTGTACACACAAAGTTGTTTTTTTTTCCTCTACCCAAAGGTGCATAGGAAGATCCTGGTCATGCAACATTTCCCTTGCTTCTTCCATATGGTTTTGCTTTTTCATTCCGCAACCCCATTCTTCATAGGATTGTATAGAGTGCTCAAATCCCTCTTAGTCCCGGACTCTCTACATACTTCCTTGAATTCTTCTGATGTGAATTCTATGCCATCATATGACTGTAGAATCTTGATCTTCTTCACATTCTTGTTCTCGACCAAAGATTTATATTCCTTGAACATATTGAAAAATTCACTTTTCCCTTTCAAGAAATATATCCAAGTCTTAGAGGAGAAATCATCTATAAACAAAACATAGTACACATACCCACTTAATGAGCTAGAATACATAGGTCCACATACATCTAAATGTAATATCTCCAGTATTATTTTATGCTTTCTCTCACTGCTCCAAAATTTCTTCTTTGCATTATTTCCTTGTGCACATACTTTGCAAATTACTTCATGCTTTGATCCAAGTAGACACTTCCTTCGACAAATTAAGTAGAACAAGTAAACTCTTCCTTCGACTTTAGAAAAGATGGTCAAAGAAGCATACAATTTACATGCAACTGAAGAGACAGAACAACTTATAGAAAAATAACTCGCTCGCCAGTGAACCAAAATGTTCTCCCAGTTCAATGATATTCTCATGAGAGTCACTGCAAAATTCAAGAAATCCTTGACGCGACCTCACTCTGATAAAATCATCCCCTTCAAGTTTTAAATGAATTTGGACATACCAAACCTTGAAGGAAATATTGACACAGAATTCGTCGAAAACTGGCTACAACAAATGGAATCTTACTATGTAGTGAATCAACTCTTTGAAGTGGAAAAGATCACCATTACGTCCTTAAACATGTCAACCTCCGTACACTGCTCATGGGAGAATCTATCAAGAAACATGGAAAATAATAATACCCCATCAGCACATGGGTAAAGTTTCTCAAATGTGTCCAAAAGGAGTTCTTCCCACCCAAATATATTGAACAACAATAGATAAATTGGAAGCAGCTAAGGAAATGGAAAGACTAGTCCATACAAAGTTACAGTGATGAGTTCTATCGACTCATGGCTAGACTTGGAATCCAAGAAGAAGAGAAATTACTTTTCCTGAAGTATGTCAGCAGTTTATCCCTGTACATTCAACAAGAGATGGAGTTTCTATCTATCAGTATGCTTGCAGATGCATTTCATTACTCCATCAAGCTTGAAGGTAAACAAAAATAAAAAGCATGTTTTGCAAAAAAGGCAGCAGGTCACGCATACGAAAAGAAATCACTACCAGACTCTGACAAGTTCAAGAATCCTTCTCACTCAAATCCAACAAATCCTGATCATAGAAAAGAAAGAAAAGAGGAATCACAACAGAAAAACTCCTACCAGGAAATGGTGTGATTATCAAAGTTCAATAGGGCATGATACATCAGAATGGGAAGCTCAAAAAATTTTTTTAGAAAAATTATCGACATCTGACTTGTCCAACAGAACCTTGGTAAAATCAGATCCAAACGCATCAACCCTCTTGGCTTCCACCTTTACCACTCCGATAGCCTTGACCATCATCGATGAGGAGGAAGGAGAGCACATATTCCATACACGGATATGTGTTCATAAAAATCCATTCCATTTGATTGTGGACAATGGTAGTGAAAAGAACTTCATTTCTGAATATCTTGTGAAGAAATTAGGTCTTATTGCCATTCAACAGCCTCAACCTTACAATATCAGTTGGATGAAGGATGGGAAAGAACCAAGGATTACACATTAATGCAAACTTACCTACTTCATTAATCCTTTTGAAGATGAAGTACTCTGTGATGTGGCACCGCTTTCTGTAGCCGATGCCCTTTTCAGAGAACCTTACCTATTGGATTGACACGGTACATATCGGTCATAGCCTGAGAAGGTGATTGTGAAAATCCAAACTAAATGGTATGGCATACCAGACTGATAGCCCAGATCAATGATTTCTATGATATATGCCTGACAAACATAGAAGCTTATCAATCGTGCTCAAAAGTTCACATTAATCATGATAAATCCTCAACATTCCAAGAAGACTGGAACAATGAGTCGACTCACTGATTAGTGCAGCTCTCAACAACAATAACAAATCAACAACATTCTTGAAGAATATGAGAACATATTTCAAGCACCAAATGAACTACCACTGGATTGTCAAGTAAAACACTCCATTGAACTTGTTCTTGGTTCTTCACTACCTAACGCCTCTATTTACAAACAATCCATTCTAGAAAATGAAGATATTTGCACGGAAATGAAGGATTTGATCAACAAGGGTTATATCCGCCCCAGATCCTTTCCTTGTGGCACTCCAGTTGTCCTAGTTCCAAAGAAAGACGGTACTTGGCGCATGTGCATCGACTATCAGGCTCCCAACAAAATTTTAGTGAAGAACAAATACCCTCTTCCATGTATTGATGAACTCATCAACAATCTGAAAGGTTCTAAGTTCTTTACAAAAATCAACCTCAAGTCGAGATACCACCAGATTCTAATTGAGTCAACTGATGTATGGAAAATGGATTTCAAGACCAAGGAAGGATTGTTTGAATGGTTAGTCATTCCTTTTGGTTTAACCAATGCATGTGCAACTTTTATAAGATATATCGATGACATTATATGTCCTTTCATTGGTAAATGTGTCATTTCTATCTCGATGATATCTTGATTTTCAGTCGATCATGGGAAGAACATGTCAAACAACTTTATATTTTTTTTGACACTCTCTAGCAACATCAGCTATATATGAACATGGAAAAATGTTCATTTTCGATGACTAGTATCAAATAATTGGGGTATGTAATTGAATCTTCATGCATTCATGTCAACCCAGAAAAGGTAAAGATCCTCAAATATTGGCCCATTCCTCAAAAAATTCATGAGCTAGGACAGTTTGTTGGTTTGGAGAATTTCTATCGATGATTCATACTTGTCTTCAGTAGCATTGCATGGCCTCTGAATCAGTTGATGAAAGGAAATGGGGAAACTGTCTTCAAGTGGACACCGACACAACAACAATATTTTGAACACATAAAAAAAAATCTTCATACTACACCAATACTTGTGTTACCTATTTTGCATCAACCCTTTGAGATTGAGACATATGCATTAGATTATGTCCTCAGCGTAGTGATCACTCAGTCAGGTCATCTAATCGTGTTTCATTTTGATACTTTCAGTGACACTATTAGAAGGTACTCGACATATGAAAAGGAACTATATGCCATTGTCCAATATCTTAAGGAATGGAGACACTACATTCTTGTCAAGGAAACAGTCATCCTCATGGACCCTAAACCTTTGCAGTTTGCTTTGTCCCAGTTGAAACTACACAGGACTCAAAAAATCAAGTGGATTAATTACTTGCAACAATTTTAGTTAGAAATTAAGTATCGAAAAGGCAAATCCAATGCCGTTGTCGATTTTCTCAATAGACCACCCATTACTCTAGTAACTACAGTGATGAGTATGTAGGGTTACGACACCACTACTTGGCCACAATTGTATTCGGTTGACTGCTATTTTTCTACAATCTATCTAGAACTTAGGACTCATAATTTTTCGACTACCAACTACTTTGTGGAATACACCTTGATATACAAGCTTGGACAGCTTTGTGTACCCCAACATGCCAAAATAGTTGACATGTTATCCCATCACAAAATCCATATAAAGTTTCTGGAAGAAGTACAATAGTACTTCACTATTGTTGTGCGAGGGAATATCAAAAACCATGTACCATATTTCCATCCAATGGTTTGTAATTGGTTAATAGATGCACCACTCAAAGGAAGTATGTGGTCAATGGAAATATCTGATCTATTTCTTCCTAGAATTTCATGAATTCGAGGCACTCTAAATAGTGTATATATATGCTATTTTGTTATTTTGATCTTCTTAATCTCATTATAGCTCAATCCATGAGCATATTCTAAGATCAAATCATCATTTAATTTGCTGATAGTATCCACTATGGCCAACAATGATGTTCAGAAGGAGTGACACCATTCATCTCCACCCCTCCAAGCATAACCAATGTCTCTCAAATGACCATAACTCTCAAAATATTTGCTTATGGTCCATAGTAGCCACTGCAATCATAAATACAAATAAAATATCATTATATTAAATAAACACACATTATAACGACATCTCTAAGCAATCAAAAGCATAAAACTCATGTACGACAAATAACAACATAAACTATATAATTTAAATTTTAAAATTGATCTTTAATTTTACACTAAAGAATACACATTTAAAATTTTTTCATCTTAAATTTATGTCGTAAATTTGTATTAATTCAAATTTCTAGATGCATACATAAAATTTTCTACCCGTATTACCTACGTATTTCATCTTGAACTCTGTAGCAAGTCTCCTCCTTGCATCTATAATGAGTTCCTTGTCAGATGTTAGAAACAAGTCATCGAAATATAGTAGGAGTATCACTCGTATTCCATCTTCCATTGTGCTTGTTTCAATCGATACAAGGTCTTCTTTAATTTGTACACATGGGTATTCTTATCATGTGTCTCAAATCCCAGTGGTTATTCCATGTACACATCCTCCTTGACAACATCGTTCAAGAAATCTGTCTTGAAATCCATCTAGTGTACTTTCCATTTCATAACTTACTTTCCAAAGTAAGTATGATCCTTATGGAAGTGTACCTCTCCATAGGTGCAAATGTCTCTTCATAGTCTATGCCTTTTTTATATGATAAGCCTCATGCTATGACCCTTTCCTTATGTTTCTTGATGCTTCCATCTGTAGCATGTTTGATCTTGTAGATCCACTTTGAAGCCATGATAGACTTCTTCTACGGTCTCAGAACAACCTCCCATACATCATTCTTCATGATCGAATGATATTCCTCGATCATCGCATCGTTTCATTCTTTATTTTCTGTAGCCTCTTCATAGGTGGAATTTTCTCTATGAATGATGTCACATGGGAGGCCTAGATAGCTATTACAGGGATTTTCCCTCTTTCTCTCTCTACATATTCCTTCTAGAGAGCCATACCTTTCAGCTTCTCGTAGGATCTCCCGTTCCCATGTTGGATTCCTCTTGTGGGAGTCCTCAAGGATAGGTTCTATCAGTTCTTCAGTGATGTCGTGATCTTCAAGGTATTCTATAATTTATTCTCCAATTTCCAAGTCTAAGACTCTCATCTATTCACGTTCCTTGATTTCCTGGATAAGAGTCCTCCTCGATATGAATTATGTTGAGTATTCATCAATTGTTACATATCTACTGATGTCGATCTTATTGAATCCTCGAAAGTATATTTGGTAGGAATTTGATGACCTTATGAATACACCGTTCCTCCCAGAAGGATCTAACTTGGTCCTTTTCTCCTTTGGGACATGTATGTACACCAGGAAACTATATATTCTGAGATGGCTTATTTCTAGCTTCAAACCTGAGAAATAATATTCAGGAGCCTTGTTTTCAAATACTCGATGGGGAGTATGGTTGTACACACATAGTTGTTCTTTCTGCCTCTTCCCAAAGGTGTATAGGAATATCCACGTCAAGTGACATTACAATCCCTACTTCCATTATGGTCTGGTTCTTTCGTTCTGCAACCCCATTCTACTAAGGATTGTATTGAGTGCTCAACTCCCTCTTAATTCAAGATTATCTCTAGAGTTCCTTGAATTATTTTGAAGTGAACACGTTGCCATTATCTTACTATAGAATCTTGATCTTCCTCTCTTTCTGGTTCTTGACCAAGGCTTTATGTTCCTTGAGCTTGCTAAAAAATTAACTTTTTTCTTTGAAGAAATATATGGAAGTGCTACATGAGAAATTATCTATAAAGAAAACATAGTACAAATATCCTCTTAATGAGCTAGAAGACATGGGTCCACATACATCCAAGTGTACTATCTCCAATATTCCTTTAGCCTTTCTCTCACTGCTGGGAAAAGTATTCTTCGCATTATTTCATTTTCCACATCCTTTTCAAATGCCTTCATGATTATTGTCGATCTGTGACGGTCCTAAGACTCATTTTCTTGCCATTGGTAGTGCTCTGTAGTGCACTTGTAAAATATTTTTGTTCCATAGTTCATTTGGTTCTTTTGACTCATGAACCAATTCTTTTTTAGACTTTCACTTCAACTTGTACAAGCCTCCATTTTCTTCTCCAATCATTGTTGAATATTTATTGTATTCCCTCTCAGACACATTAGCACTTGGCCATCGACAAATGAAACCCTAATTCCCTTTGCATCTAATGCACATATGGAGAGAAGATTCTTCTTCAGTCATGGAACATATAACACATCCTTCATCTTTAAGTATTTCCCAAAGTAAATATTGTATGAAGTTTTTCCACTCCCTTTTGTGGGGTATTGATATTCATCACCAAGTTTCACCTTTTGAGGTGACTTATGTTTAGAAATATTGACGAATGATTCCTTCTATCCTGTCATGTGTTTGGAAACAACACTATCCATGAGCCAATCATTTCTTTTGTATGTGATAGTGCTAATAAGTGCCGATATTAGCACATACTCTTCATCTGAATCATCCTTTTCTCGTTTGAATATTTTTTTTGTTGGTTCACCATCTTCTCCAATATGACCATGGTGTCTCCTTTTCTGGATGGGACAATCTCTTTCCATGTGTCCCTTTTCATCACAAGTATAACATTGGACATTTGAAATATCTATTTTGGTATTCAATGGTTTCTTGTCCTTCTTCTTATGGTGATGAAAGTTCTCCTTATTCTCCTTCTTCTTGAAGTTCTTCCTGGTGTACACTGTGAGAGCTTGATCATTAGTTGATCTCATATTTTCTTCTCTTGTCAGAAGTCTAGCTTCTTCTTGTGCACATTCTTCTCGACATCTGTTGAAAGACATCAGCTTCCTTCTTGCACAAATCTTTTGACTGACTGAGTACCATGATCTAGGGAGAACATTCAAGGTAGCCATTAAAAATTCTCCTTCTTTGACATTCTCTTCAACTATTTCAATTTTTTCTTTGATATGAGCAACTCTTATGAAAGGAGGGCACATATCTTGTGCATTATGAAGAATCCTAAGTTCTAGCAAGCAACTGGTGCTAGCCTAGGGTGTTAATGTTTGCATGGAAGTAGTTATAGTTAATGCTACTCCTTGTGTGTGTGCTATGCAATGCTCTGAGTAGCTTACTTGAGCATTCCATCTGCTACCTTCGGCATGTTAGGTATTTTTACTTGTTATTAGACTAGTTCATTAGAGTGTTGTATTGGATGTCTCTTCACTACTGTTGATGTGATGTCTCTTATCTGTCAATCTGTTGATGTGTTGTAAACCATTCTCTACAAATGTATCTATCATACTCAAAGAATTGAAGGGTTTTTCATCCTCCATATTTGGAGGGTTTTGCGAGGGCATATCTTGTATTTTATGGTTGAGTTATTTATGTGACTGATCTATTTATGAGATTCATATGTTGTTGATTTATTTATGAGATTCATTTGTGGCTTATTTATGTGATCCATATGTGCTGAAATTGATTGATGGAAAATTTAAAGTTCAATAATCTCCATATTATCTCAAAAAATTAACAATATTATTTTTTACTTCTTTAAATTCAATCAACACAATAAAACAATAACACATAAGATCTATCAATTATAAAGAACAAAACATTAGATTTAAGTGTCTACACTTTTAAGAGAAAACTACAATTTTTTATATTTATACCATCTTGGTAGATGTACACTTACTATTACAAATAATTATACACGCCAACCTAGCGAAGACACCAATCCATTAAGATGCAAATCCTTGTAAGAACAAACCTACTCTTACTCGTATTTACAAGCATGAACATATTGGATACACTGAATACCACAGCTAAGGACAAAGAACCAACTTAGAAATAGACACCAATCACTATGTTTGAACCACACCAACCAGGGATGATTTTAAGGGCGAATTTTAGCCCAATGGCAAATCTTAAGGGTTACCCAAAAAAAAGTGGGTGAATTTTTATATTAAAACATTTTTATTTTATTTAATAAATTCGCCCATTGTTTATTTTATATATAGATTCCTCAAGATAAAATGCATTCATCTTGAAAGAAGGAAAAACTAGAAAATGAATATTAGCCGACGAAAATATTGATTTTTGCCTACATTCGCCCGAATTTTTCCGATTTGCATGAGATATTTGGCCAAATTCGCTTGATTTTTTCGATTTGCAGGAGATATTTGCCCAAATTCGCTCGATTTTTTCGATTTGCAGGAGATATTTGCCCAAATTCGCTCGATTTTTTCGATATGCAGGAGATATTTGGCCAAATTCGCCCTCTTTTTCAGATTGGGAGGAGAAATGAAGATGGTTCGCTGGATTTATGGATAATAGGTTGAAAAATTGGTATTTCGCCCAAGATTTATGAATAATATGATTAAAATTTTCGTATTTTGCTCTATCTGCTTACATTACATGAAAATGATGGACAAGGTAATAGAGGAACAAATCTGTTAGTTCAAGGAGGCTTTCAGTTTGTTTGACAAGGATGGAGATGGTCAGTACTCACAAATCCCCTTCAATTATTTGTCTTTCTCTACATGTTTCGATCTCTGCTTCTTCTGTAAAAATAGGAAGAGATGCAATGTATTTAGCTTATCTGGGTTGTGAAATGTTGAGTTTATTTTGAGTTTATATGCACACAAACCATAGCTATAGCTTTATGGACCTTGGTGACTGTGGTGGCCACTGCTTCGATAATCATGATGATCGTTGCTATATATACTAAGATCTTAGACTCCCTAGTTAAGGCTATAAGATTTACTACTTTGGCTTTTATAGACTCATTTCCTCACTCTAATCCTTAGATATCGTACCTGGTGCTGGGGGAAAGGAGTATGTCTATGGCTCTATGTACTCAGATTTACGGTCCATCATCGCCTTCTTTACCCTCTGCCCACCGGACAATTTGATTTTACCGTTACGATATATCTATACCTGGTGTTGGGGGCAAGGAGTATGTCTATGGCTCTACGTGCTCATATTTACAGTCCATCACCGCCTGCTTTACCCTCTTCCCACTGGACAATTTGATTTTACATTTACAATAGGGGAGGGTGCCTTCACATGTTTTTTTATCTATTGGCCAAATTGCTTTATGTGATGACTTGTGTACCTAGATCAGTTGAAAGCAATGGAATTTTTTATTAGCCATTTTATTAGATTCTAGGATTATCCATTTATGTTGGGTAGTTATGGTAAAGGGATGTAAGTAATGGTCGCATGGTTGGTACTCTGTAGTCAAATCATTTCCCTGTAACATTATCAGTGTTCTATGGTGAATATGGGACACAGTATTAGATATGGTTCATTCATTTGGCTCTCTTATTGCTTGATTTGACTTTTCATAAATCACCACTCATCAAATTATGAACATCTTTACTTGTATAGTTAACTGAAGTTTTTAACCCTCTTTTTGATTGGAGTGGGTAGGAGACTTTTATGAGAGATTTGTTGCAATTAGACCTCTTGGTTAATAATTTCATCAAAGTCACCCAAAAATTGCACATATTCTCATTCACAGAATTAAGACTACATTAGCACTGAAAACATCTTAGTTTAACACTTTGGAAGTAGTGTAGACACCTTGACATGACTCTCATCTTGAAACACTTTGATCAATAATTTGTTAAAGTTACCCAAGAATTTCTCTTAGTCTCATTCACATAGAAGACCGCATTAGCATTGAAAACATCTTAGTTTAACACTTTAGAAGTAGTGTAGCCACCTTGATCTGACTCTCATCTTGAAACACTTTGATCAATTGTACTCGAAGCAAGACTTTTGGGTTTTATGCCTAAGACATCATTGCTGTGAGCACTCAACCTTGTTGCTAGACCACAGCTTGATGAGATTTTCCTCATTGGATATTATTCTTCAGCACTCTGTTGGTTTTATTCTGGGTGTAAGTTTTAGTATTCAATAGCCATGGAGCTCATTGGCAATTATTTTCCAGGGCAGATGGTACTGATTATAAGAGTAACATAGATTTCTTCGCTTCTCCTTCTATTTTTCTTGTTTCCACTATCCTTAAATATGCTAATCACTTCCATTCACTCAAAGTTATCCTTAAATCAGTTAATCATTTCCATTCACTTAAAGTTAGTGCTAATAGTAGTTGGTGTCCCTGGTGATCTGTTTCTTCTTAAGGAAATGCTAGTTTCTGTGGCTTCTATCGAAGATATTGGATGTTTTCATTTTAAAGAGCTTAGTCCTTCTTCAAAGATGATGAGATAGGGGGTTTAATCTTTTGTCTATTTGATGCATCATCTATTTTTAGCTGTAATCATGTGGTGAGTTATTCTCAGGTAGTCTATAACAGGTTAAAGATCTATCTTAGTATTTAGTTTCCAATTTTGTCAAAAAAATTGTTTATAAATATCTACTTTTAAGATAACAAAGTCATAGTTTCAAAGAACATATTCTCTTTCCATTTTCCATGCTTCCATTCTGTTTTCATTAGAAAGTAAGTTGACCTAGACGAAGATACTTTTATACTTCATTTTTTAGCAATAGGTAGACATTGCGTTTCACCGAAAGGTGGAATGGTGAATCTACTGTCTAATGTGGAGCCTTTCCCACTGATTGGATTTGTAGAACAAAAGAGACATGTTTCATTTTCAATGAACTCAATGCCCACTAGGTAAAACTGTCAAATCATTTTCCTTCACAAGATTGCGCTGAAAGATTGGCATTGGTTGTAAATTTGCAATTCAAATCTAGCAAACTATTGTCATATTAGCCCCTTATCCTTTTAGTTTGGTAAGTAGAAGAATTGACCTCAGGTTTATCCAAAATCATTAGTAGATAAATCTATAACAAGTTTAGTAATTAATATCAATAATTAGTGCCTAATTAGTGCCAGTGAAACTGAAATTGGTAAACAATTTTTAAAACATCATGAATATTTAAAAGATAATGTATTACAAGATTTTTGAAGTTCAAGATTTTAATACTCGTATCATTTTTCGTGTGATCCAAGTGTGCATACTTTTGGCAAAATATGATCGTCTTTATGTCTGTCTAGAGTGGGAAGGAATAGCAAGGACCCATGATACAAGCACTATTATAGTTCCAAATTGAACCTTTATGGGCTTCCATCAAACACTTTGGGACTATATAGAAAAGTTATTTCAGAGCTTGCAACAATAATTTTCAAAACAGAACAAGATTTCCCAAGTGCACTATTTGATTTGTCCATTCTTTCCATAAATTTACTAAATACATGGGAATTAGACATCATTTTCCTTGTGAACACATAATGGAACTGATTATGCACTAGAAACTTGTAGTTGTGTCCCATTTCTATCGAACAAATTATTTGTGGAAATAAATTTCCAAGATGAGAGTGGGTGCAGCGGTGGCTGCTTTCTCTTCCTCTTCTTGTTGGGCATGGAAGCCATAGCCCTTGCGCTAATTTCTTCAATGTATATAGTGCCGAAATTGACTTCTGCACTGAACTTCTTCGACTTGGCAAGTAAAAAATGTAATTGGGGAGTTCAGACCCTCTCTTACTCTTACCATCTTCTCTGCCCTGCCTTATCCTCCCACCTTTGTCTTCGTTGGTTGTTTCTTTCATCCATTTACCAATTGCCATGAGGTAGAAACAAGAAGCTCCGTGTCTTTGAAAGTTGCCATGTCAACTACTTAATGTGTGGTAATGGCAACACTAATTTCTAGTGGTTAATCCTCGGGTCTTTCAATTTCTTCAAAATATGATATAAAGCCATATGAATTGTTGAACATTTTCCAATTTTTGTTTGATTTCTTTGTAAAAATATGATATTAAGCCATGAGAATTTATAGTTTTTTTTTCAATTTGTTTTGTTGAAAATGCATCATATAGTTCACTATAAGTCAATATAGATGTACCTGATGCTTTTAAAATCCCCAACTGAAGAGTTGATACACAAAGAATTCTACATTTTTTATACATATAAATCTAGGGGGGGTTCTTAAAATCATCCCTACCTGTGTGTGAAACCAATCATGGTTGTGGCTCTAATATGATGGAATGAGTGGAGGTATCATGCCCATAGTTCGGAACATGTGATATATGGGAAAGGAGCTGAGGTAACATGCCTGCTCTGAGAAATTTTGTTGTGCGAACATGCTTTCCTCATGGTTCTCATTCAGGAGCTAAGGGCATATGATTGTTCTATTGTGGGAGGTGACATGCCTCACAGGACAAAGCAGTTGAACTTCAAATCCTGGTTGAACCATGCAAATGGGCTATGGTATTTGTTGGGAATTAGCTGACTAGGAAAGCTGCCTGAACTAGTGTTGCAATGCTACCTAATTTTCAAGAACCCTTAGTCTGGAGACTCTGAACTACATTGTGATCTGCATAGTGCTAAGTGGGATAACTTGCAGGTTGCTGCAGCAACAAAAACTCCATTTGTCAAAAAGGATCTATTTGACATATTAGTAACTGGTCACCCCACTACTTGTACATATCCCTGTTTTTTTCTGTTGAGCCTTTGATTGTGTTTCCACACAGCTTGGGGGTCCTAAGGAAAGAATAATTTCATGGGCAAGGTTGGGTGGAAATCGAATGGTAATTTAAGAGTTGTTTAGGGAACGAGTTGGATATAGCAATTCATCCAATGGGGCTAGTTGACCAAGTGCATGTATAATCTATTAAATTTTCTTGTATATCAAACCAATTTTCGTAATTTTTTTGATAAGTTGTTAATGAACTAATATGACAGACTGTTGGAAATGCCATGTGTATCTATGGTTGTTAAGTGGAAGCTTTGTTGGTATGAATGGCTATGGGATTTATTTTACCTCTAGTAAAATAAAAATGGCCATAAACTTGATGATTGAAAGAGATGGTGAATTATAGCTCTAAAATATTTGTAAAAGAGGACTAGCGATGAGACCTTTCACTATATCCTGTCTTTTCATTATTGTTTATGGGAAATATTTTCTAAAATTGTCAATGATATATGTTGGTTTAGTGCATGAAGCTTAGAGAGAAATTCCTATGTTTTTATGATATTTTGGATTGAGTTACTTTGTTGTCTTTTCTGGAGTTATGGCAGAAAATTAGAAATGTTAGTCTCAATATGTTTGTTATATGAAATCATACTTCCATGCTTATTTGTAGATTTTCAGTTTTCTAAACCAGTGTGATTGTGAGGAATTTATTTTTTTACAAAGCTATTCTCGTTGAAACCATGATTGCTAGTAGAGTTGGGAATATAACCTACTTAGAAAAATGCAAACTCTATTTATGTCAATTGTGAAGAAATTTAGTAGGTGAATTGATGCAGAATCAGTTTGCTACTAGAATTTCAGGTAACGAGTAAATTTCTATTTGTGAATATTGTAAACAGCTATTAGAGCTATTAACCGCTATTTGTGACTCAAACAAAATATATATGTATATTGTTGTAGCTTGAGATTAGTATATTACTGATGTATGAGGTATGTATTGACCATGGAATGCAAAATTCATGCCCAACTTTCACTACATGTTTGAATAAACAACCACTGGGATTATATCAATGGCATTAGCTTCTTTTGATGGCATTATAACTCAATGAAATCTCTTCTCCCTCTTGGTTGTGTGATTTCTTCTTATACCATGAATTTAATTGATGGGTATTGACTATGTTAGTTTGATATGTAATTTTCCTTGTCTTAACTAACTGAAAAGTTAAGCTCATCAATGGATGTTAGCAAGCCACAATACTGAAATGATGGAGACCTCACTAGAGGATGGCATCTCCAACTATGTCATCCTCTACCTATCTGTGGGGGTTGATATCTCATTGGGCATGATTTTGTATAAGCTGTGACAGTCTGTAACATGCTCAAATAGAGCCAGGGATCTCACTCCACATAAGCAGAATCCTTTAGTGGCATAATTTGTTTGTGTTGATTTTTTCTGGGTTGCTGGCCTACTGTTTGACAAAAAGCTTAACCATATATATCCCAATTTATTTATCTTAAATATGCAAATTGCAAGTTGCAATTGGATTTCCAGCTAAGGTATTGGACAACATGCTAAGGGTTTGGATTTAGATTTCTTCCTTTTCAAAATCTCTGTGGTGATTGTGGGAAATGGAGTACAACTCTATAAATGGAAAACAGGGTAATCAAGCTTCTATGGGCATGTATTTTCAAATTTAAGTTTTAAATTAGAAAATCGCTTTGATGATGGTAAATTGTTGTTCTTGTGGGCATTACTTTTGGAGTTTAATTTCTCTTTGCAAATTGATTTGGGGATGAGTTTAAGTGACCATTTATTGAGTCACTAAAGTTGTAATAGGAAAACAAGGACCAAGATACATATGGTTGATAGACATGGGGAAAATGGAGATGCATCATTTTATGATGAGGACTACTTAGAAAGGAGATGTTTCTATAAAGAGGATGAAAATGACCCATGTTTTTCCCTCTACATCAAATACGCTCACTCACATTTCCCTTCAGCTATGAAAGAAGGAGTTATCCCTAAGGTACACATAAAGAGCATGGGATATGTCCTTCTTATTTTTCATGTTTTTTCTCATTTGATGGATCTTGTGCTTGATGAGGAAGCTTAAGCAAAGTTGGTACATTTTATTATATCAACATTATCTCTTTTGATTGCAAATGATCAGGTGCTTTACTATTTGTTCTCTTCCTCAGAATCCAGGATCATATATTACAATTGATAATATGAGTGTATTAAACACACCAAGGAAATTTTTTAGGTCTCTGGAACAACAATCCTCCTCCAAAAACACATGTAGAAAATTGCAATCCAGAGGAGAACTTGCAGATTTTGCAGAAGCCAACCATGATAATTTGAATGCAATTGACTGGAATATGAACTTAAGTGAAGCTGCCAATGGCATTGTCAATGAATCCACAGGTGGAGACAATCGACATATGATCACAAAAGATAACCATAATAATTTGAATGCAATGGAGTACAACTCTGTAAACGGAAAACACAGTAATGAAGCTTCTATGGGCATGTATTTTCAAATTTAAGTTTTAACTTAGAAAATCACTTTGATGATGATAAATTGTTGTTCTTGTGGGCATTACTTTCGCAGTTTAATTTCTCATTTGGAAATTGATTTAGGGATGAGTTTAAGTGACCATTTATTGAGTCACTAAAGTTGGTAATAGGAAAAAAAGGACCAAGATACATACGGTTGACAGACATGGGGAAAATGGAGATGCATTGTTTTATGATGAGGATTGCTTAGAAAGGAGACGTTCCTATAAAGAGGATGAAAATGACCCATGTTTTTCCCTCTACATTAACTACGCTCACTCACATTTCCCTTCAACTATGAAAGAAACAGTTAGCCCTAAGGTATGCATAGAGAGCATGGGATGTGTCCTTCTTAGTTTTTTTGTTTTGTCTCGTTTGATGCATCTTGTGCTTGATGAGGAAGCCTAAGCAAAGTTGGTACATTTTATTATATCAACATTATCTATTTTGATTGCAAAAGCTCAGGCGCTTTACTATTTGTTCTCTTTCTCAGAATACAACATCATATATTACAATTGATAATATAAGTGTATTCAACACACGAAGGAAATTTGGTAGGTCTCTGGAACAACAATCCTCCTCCAAAAACACATGTAGAAAATTGCAATCCAGAGGAGAACTTGCAGATTCTGGAGAAGCTAACCATGATAATTTGAATTTAATTGATTAGAATATGAACTTAAGTCCAACTGCCAATGGCACTGTCAATGAATCCATGGGTGGAGACAATTGACATATGATCATAGCAAAAAAAGGAAGGACAATGCTTGACAGTCTCTATAGTGTAGATGATGGGTATTCAGTTAGAAGCAATTCAGAAGAGGGAGATCTATATAATAGTTCTTAATGGTCAGAAAGTGTGCATAGAATTGATTCTTTGTCACTTGCTTCAAGTGTTGTTTTTGAGGAGATGTTAGATAATGAGGCAGATTACCAGAGCACTGGCTTGACTGAGTTAGAAAAAGAAGCTTATAAAATAGATGATAAGAAAGAAAATTGATTACCAGCTAATCTCAATTCGTTTGAAGGCTCAACTGATTCTTGCAAATGGAAAGAGACAAAAACATTTTGTACATGTTGGAGAAGAGCATTGTGCTTTATGGGATCCATTCTGGGAGTCTCCTTGTGTGCTGTGTTGGTTGTTCCTGCAATTATGGTGGTTGTCAATTTATTTTGCAAGCAAGAGGAATACCATGTCAAGGTTCCCACCTAGGACATTCTATTTTGTGGTCATTTAAAATTAGTAATTTACAAATATTATCGACTTAGTATGCAGCCATTGTTTAAATGGGAGTATACAATTTGAATCATATTCTTGAAGCATCTTGATTTTGTCTTTCCCTTATTCATCATGCTTTCTTCCATATATTTGATTGTAGAGGGGATTATGATAAAGCATAATTTCATTTATGCATAGTAGGAGGATGAAACATGGAAATATTTTTTCTACTAGAATGATGTGCGAGTTATCAGGATTTTTATCCCTTGAATATAAAACAAATCTATTGTGAGGTCTCATTCTATATAAATTACTCAATTTGGAAAGTTATAGTTGTTAATTTTTACCATGTCTTCTTTCAATCCACTGAATGATACACGCATCGAGATAAATCTAACATAGTCACTATGCATTAAATGCCTAAGGTTTAGTCTGATTGTGTAGAAGGAATAGTCTAGGATGAACAAGGTTAAGAACTAGTGGTCAATTCTAAATTATGTGTCCTGAATTATGACGGTTAACTTCATGCAGTTGTAGTGCTCATTATTGATATTTTAACTGAATATGAATTTCTTGTCCACCCTGCAATCTTTTTAAATCATTGGACCAACATTCTATCTTGCTATTTCTAGATGAGTATATTGCAGAAACAACATAAGTACGAACCTCCCAAGCTATGTTGAGAGCATAAGTGTGGGTCTTGTATCCACTGTGAGAATGTGGGTGCCTCATAAGCATGAATTTACTTTGAGCCTTGACCTTTTCCTACTCAATAAAAAATGAAGGGGGGAGTTTGCAAAATTGATAGATTGGCTGTACAAATGAACATTTGAATTTTTATTAGATTCATTTGATATTGAGAAATATTAGAGGTATTCTATATGGATTGGTGTTATTATTGTATTTTGAAAAAATCCTCCTCTTCTTTTAGTGCTGAAAGCATGTCTAGGTTATCTACAGGGTTGTGCTGCTGGTCTGCAGTAGAACAAATATACTCTGTATCACCATAGGATTAAGCGACATGGGGAAAATTATGAAACACCATACTTATTGAAGTTACTATGAAGCATTGAATGAGTCATGGCTTTCATGGGGAGTAATCGAAGAAGGTGTTGGTTAGTAAGTAAATTTCCTACTTGGGAAGCCATATGTTAAGAAGTCCACCTTAATTTTCTTGCCCTCTCTTAGGAAGTCATCTCTTAAGAGAAGTCTTCGTTAAGTTTCTTGCTAATCCCAAACTCATTTTTTGGGTTTTAGATACTTGGAAACACATTGATCTACATATTTCACACATTCAGAGATAAAGATGTTAACAGAAAGATCCTAGAATATGTGATTGACATGATACAATGTTAGAACCTTTAACATGCTTGACCTTCCTATTAAAGATAGTGAAACTGCTAAACCCATTATCACGGAGGATATCAAGGAGGATAATACCCTAGTCAGTTAAACAGGGGTCCTAGTCAGCCTGCTACTATTTATGGACTGTCAGTGCTCGGACATGATTTTACCCAGCATGCCCAGCTGTGCCATGACCTGTTTAGAGATGCCTAGCTGGGTTGTGACCTATTTAAGGCTACCTAAGCTTCAACCATGACTGTTTGAGCCCTCTTGGGTTGTGTTGTGACTGTTTGAGCCCTCTTGGGCTGGGCCGTGACTGATTGAGCCTTCTTGGAGCTCAGCCATGACCTTGTTGACTGCTAGGACCTATTTTGTGACCTATGTTGACCTTCTTCTGCTAGGCCATGACCTTGTTGATCTTTCTTGGAAAAGCGTGAGCATGTTTTGGGATGGGCCGTGACTGTTTGGGCTGCCATGACTAATTTGTGATTTGATTTGAGGTTCGTTACCTTTTTTGGTCTATTCTCCAGTATGTTTGGTGAGTGTGATATTGCCGGTACCTATTGTGACCCTTACTGAACCCCATCTAGGCGGTCGTTGCTGTGGTTGAAAGTGTTTGTTTTTAGAAAGCGCTGCTACAGTTTGGGGTGCTAGTATATGGTTTAAGGCTGCTTCTAGACATTTGATAAGTGCTGCTATTTAAATTATATATGACTATCTTGAAGTCTGTACATTATTGCAGTAAGGGTTTCAAGGTTTTTTCTTACTTTTGGACTATTTATAGTTACTACATGTTTCAACTTTAACACAAACACCTTTGGTAATGTTAATGTTGAAAAAGATGAAAATTATGTTAAAATTTATCTTGCATTTTCACTGATGTACTTTACTTCATCCTTCTGAGTACTTAGTTTAATTTTTTACATAAGTTAACAATTTTTTTGAAAAATCCTAAGAACTCAACACTTCAGTTCCGGCCGTGATGACCAAGTATTTATAGATTTATAAAACACTAACATTGCTACAAATAAAATAAGAAGGAAACTAAATAACCTAAGTAAAGATTTATGGTAAAATTAATGGTATTCTTTAGGTGGCAAAAACCAAACTCTTCACTACACACGCAACCTATGCTTTGATTACTCCATAGTAAGATTATGGAGTCCCACATGTAGGTGAACGAGAAGTAAAGAAAATAATTGTGGGAGCTTTACCAAAAGTGTTTCCTTAAGGTTTTATTACAACATACTTTCTTACCTTTGTGCTATTGAGAAATGATTCAGGTCAAATATACAGAGGTTAGTGCGATAATGGTTAAAGCAGACTCGATTGGTTGATGGATGATGAATCGAGAACGTGATACTGTTATTTGGCATTTGACTAGTCCAATATTGTGCCAAGTTCCAGCTCCTTTGCGTGAGAGGGATTGGAGAACATACTCGTATCCATATCCACTTGGTGAAAAGGACTATTTATACTGCAAAGTTATGAATGTTGATATAAAAGTTCAAATTATATGGTGATGAAAGATCATGTCTGAATGAGATTAAGTTATATATTTATATTAAATTAAATTATATATTATAGTTTTTTCCTTATTCTTTTCAAGTTTTTTTTTTCATATTTAAAAACTCCAAGGTTTTTAGGAAGACAAATCTCCTTTTTGTAAAGTCATTTTTTAATATTCCAAGTTTCTTGTCCTTAATAGATTTGTTCTTTCCCATTTGAGAAAAAACTTATGTCATGTTTCTTATTTCCAATATTTGGGAAGTTGGGGACAAATTGATCTAGTGTTTCTCTTATAAGACAAAAGATTAAAATTTATATTTTATACTTTAAAATTTATAGCACAATAAACTTCGTTACCTAGGAGAATAAGGAGAATAAGATAATATTGGAGAACCAAATTAGAATCCAAGATTCTTAAGGATATGGATGCTACTTTGAACATGAATGAAGGTGAAAGGTTTTTTTAAGTCAAAGTTGGAGAACCAAACAAGAAATCCAATATTTTTAGGGATATGGATGCCAGTTCTTACATTGTGAAGATGGATGGATTCTTAATTAAGGTGGAAGGTTTTTTAGGCAAATTTTGAGAATCAAATAAGAAATCCAAGATTCTTAGGGATATGAATGTCATTGAGAAGTGGAGGGATTCTTCGGGCTATGGATGCCACTTCGGACATGAAAGACATTGGAAGGATTTTTAGGTAGAGTTGGAAAACCAAATAAGAAATCTACAATTCTTAGGGATATGGATGCCACTTGTTGGAGGGATTTCTAGAGGGAGTAGTTGGAAAAAGTTAAAATATGTTTTGAAGGAAAGGTAAAAGAACTCATGATTGTTATAATAGGTATAATTATGGGAATTTTATAGCAACATAAATATATCACTTTAGTAACTTTGTCATTGTTGAATGATATTTGTAAATGAAATCACAAGTTTACATTGGACTTGATAATGTTTTTCCATTACTTTGTTATGGTTGAACAATATATGTAAACCAAAACCGCAAATTTACAATAATATGACTATAATGAAAGTTACCAAATATTTTTCCAATGCTTTATACATTAATTTGCATTACATGGGAGACAAAAATAAAGTTAATTTCTTCAATAAAATTTTCTTTTTACATTTTATAGATGAACGCCACCAACTTTTCACTGTGACTTGTGAGTCTACATGTTCAATTGTTGATGATGTGATTCATGTTATTTGACTAATGTTGTTGTTCTTTTATTTTGACAATATTCTATAAATCACTAAAAGATTCGCCAGTTTTTACAATTTTTTATAATGAAGTTAAATATTCGCCAAGTTTTTACAACGTTATATAATAAAATGAAAGATTTGCCAATATTTTACAACATTATATAATAAAATGAAAGATTCGCCAAAATTTTACAACATTATATAATAAAATGAAAGATTCACCAAATTTTATATATATACATATTATATTATTGATAAAATCGCCTTCAAATTTTCCTATATATGAGAGAGATTCACCCAATTTTTATACATATAAATCTAGGGGTTTTTTAAAATCATCCCTCACACCAACCCATAATTACAATTTTATCTTTCTTAAATGAGACTTCTTCAAATAATCATTAGTATTTCATTCATCTTTCTACTTCCACCTTCTTCTCTTCATATTTCTTGTTAAAGGTTTCTCTTATTATAAAACAATATTGATTTACTACTAATATTTTTTCCTCTTCAATTCTTTTCACGTTTATATCTATTGGAAACCTTTCATGTTGACTCTATTTGAAAATGCAAGTTTACCTTTAAGTAAATAATTAATTGGTTTTCATTCTCCCAGATTTTCCTTCTCTCCTAGAAAATAAGAATTTACCAATGAGTCCATGGTTTTGGAAACTTATGGTATATAAGTTACCTAACATAAAAGTGGAATTTACCTACCAACAAGTGGTTGTATAAACCCATGACATTTTCCCATAGTATTACATGTAGAAGGAATAATTATGTTGTCACCCAAGCCAATAAACATCATCAAGTGTCATGAATATATGGGTTAACCTCCTCTACACATGTTTATTAAAATAATAAAGATATATGTTCATTCAATGTAACAAGTCATTTCTTTTTATATAAATAACAATATTACAAAAATCAAATAGTGATTTGCATTAACTTCATTAAATGCATTTTGCATAGGCTCATTCATGAACATGTGGGTTAACCCTTTCTACACATGTTTATTAAAATACTAAATACATGTTGATTCATTCAAACACGTATTTTCCTTTGATATCAATAACAATATTATAAAAATCAATTAGTGATTTGCATTAACTTGATTAAATGCACTTTGCATAGACTTATTTTAGGGTAACTTAGCTACCAACTAGCTTTCTATATACAATGAACCAATGTTGACTATGTCAATATTGGGATTCACACAACACTAAAGAATTATTTCCTATATATTCCCTTCGTATTTTAAGGACCACTCTAAAAAGCGGAAGATTTTGACTTTCAGCAGATTTTCTCTCGGAATTGGGTGAATTTAACTCACAAAATCAGTAGGTTTGTTGTTTGTTGGGGGGTTTTAAGTTCATAAATGAAATCAAGTGATAAGAAACCTCCCAACACCCACACTATGGAAGATATGGCAGTGTTTTTGCAAGATTTGAAAATTCCATAAAGATTCATGGCGAGAAATGGGTGAAAACAAAACGAAACAAAAGGAAATTTGTCGTTTGTATTTTAAACATTCTTCAATCATTTACACTCTATGAAAAATTAAATGAAAGAAGCTAAAAAAATTACAACTACATGTCTATATACAATGAACCAATTTTGACTATGTTAATCTTGGGACTCACACAACACAAACTACTTCTTTCCTATATATTCCCTTTGTATTTTAAACACTCTTTAATCATTTGCACTCTTTGAAAACCTTTATGAAAGAAAGTTATATGGATCAAAATTCTAGTAGAAATCTCTCCTTAGGATTTTTTATTGGCATTAGGACAACTAGAACCAAAGCCCCAATACTTCTTCCTACCTCTCGAAACCGACACTTTTCCCAGCATGAGTATGGGAGAAGACACGAACACCAATGTGTTGTCATGGAACATATCTTGATTGCAAGAAAAGAGGGGACCATCCCATTGAGGAAAAGGAAGAGATCGCTCCAAGGAACCATTAACGCATGGTTATGGAACACTGTTGAATCCAACCAGATCATCCCATTGAGGTTCTTAAAGAGCAATGCCCTGGAATCTGTAAGTCCATTCGTATTTATTTATTTATTTACTGGTCTTTATTAAGCCATAGGAGTATATATGTTAGAATTTTTGGGTGGACTACTATATATGCTTTTTAATCTACTCACAAGAATGAGACAAGTGTATTGTCCCGATTGATTCTATGGGTGTCGTCCAAGATTAAACGAAAACGAGACAAGTGTAATGTCGAGATTAATTCTATGGGCAACATCCAAAATTAATAATTCATAATTTCAAAAAAAAAATCTTAATTAACATGCGATAAGTACAATTAGTGATAGTTATAAAAATTAAAAATAATCTTCAACTATTCAATTATTAGATACAACTTTTAGATTGACTCCAATGATTTTAGAACTATTAGTTTAACTTCGAGTTTAATGAGAGTTATATTTGATAACTATTATCTTAACTATTAGATACAGCTATTAGCTTAACTCCAATGATTCTATAACTATTAACTTAAATTCAACTCTCATGAGTGTTATATTGGATAATTATTAACTTAACTAACAACTATTAGCTTAACTCCAATGGTTTTATAACTATCATCTTAACTTCAACTCTAATCGTATAAGATTTAGTCCAATTGCATTTGGCATCTAGAAGGCTAATGTGTAGTCATGTATGAGTCAAGCTCCTAATTAAATCTTTCAAACTCCTCATAAACTCCTCCAAACTCTTAATAAACTCTTGATGTCCCTAATATTTTTTATTATATAAATATGTGGTGGATATAAATTATTTAAACCTAATAACAAAAATTATTCATATACGCCCAAAAGGAAAAATTTTAATCATTTTTCGTTGCCATCTTTGAACTCTGGTTTTGGTTGCAATTTTTGGAATTTACAGTACAGTTTTCGAAGCCATCTTTGTTTTCTTTGTTGCTTATGCTTATTTAATATTTTTCTATTTGTTCATGATAAAGTATGTATGCATAATGGTGAAATCTAAATGGTTACTATTATAAGACTGTATATCTATGGATGTCTATGAAATCAATGTATATTATGATTGAGAACCTCATATATTTGTTGATCAAATATAGTTTTATTTAGATCTAACTCAATTCTAAATATTGAAACCGTACATGATGTATGATATATGGATGGTAAAAATAGACCTGCATTTTAATATTGTATGAAAACACTTTTGTTCTCGTTTATAAAGTTATGCAACAAAAACAAAACAAAAAAGGTCAAATTTTATATGTTTTGGGCTAACTAGGTTAGTGATAGAAAAATGGGGTTAGCTCCTCTTTTTCATATTGTATGAAATGTTGTTTAATGGAATTCGAAAACATAACGAATAAGATCACGAATTTTAGGATTTTAGAATGAAGTCTGTGGTATAATTAGTAAAAACTGCTTCATCAATGCATTTGAATTTTTGGATTACTCTTGTGATTTCTAAAATTGTAACACGGTGATACAATAGACATTTCTGGATGTAAGATGTAACATTATGGTGACATACAGAGTATATTTCTATCAAAATTTCAACCATTTAGGGGATTTCTTTTTTCACAAATGTAAGCCCTGGTTGGAAACTAAAAATGCGAAATGAGTATTTTTGATAAGCCTCCCAAATCCTTAACGGAGTCTAGCTATGAGTATTCCGTTTTATATCAATAATATATCCTTAACATTTAGTCAAAAACCTTGAATCGAGCATGAAGTGGTAACATCCAAGAATCGTCTTTACTTAAGGGTCTCTTTATGTTGGAAGTCCGATCAAAACCTGTTATCACCAAATTTAAAAGCTTCAAATCTACAAAGAAAGAAAACTACACCTAAATCTCAGGATGTCTTTTTCTCCGCTTATGTAGTTCTATGGGATCGAAACCCATTTCCTGAAGTTAGTTGTAGATTTGTCTTACCTTCAATTTATAAATACTGAAGATGCATTACAAACGAAGAGTCAATTGGGTCAATCAGAAATCAAATCCGAAGAGGGATTATAAGAAATTGAGTAAGTCTTGAATAGGTCAATCTGTAAAGCCAAAATTGAATGATAAATTCAAGGCATCATATACTGAAATCAAAATGTTGTTTGGTCTCGAAGCATATATTATACAAAACTCGTCCATAAATCAATATCTTGTAACCAATGGTTTCTGTAAATTGTGAGTATCCATAGATAATGGAGATATTCATGTTTGTAGAAGAGACAAAGCATTTGTCCCTCATGAATTACAACTGAAATACTTGTTCCACAGAGGTTCAACAAGACTAAATTTTACGTGGAAATCGAATCCTTCTAATGCAGAAATACCTTTTGGATGTGTTGTTTTCCATTTATAATAATCTTGGAGTTAAAAATATATGGCAAGTGATTAGCATAATCGGGACTCTCATCCAAAGAATATGCATTTGGAAAAGCTTACCCAGGGGATAGGTATCCATAACGTTATTGTGGCCACCAAGCACATGCATATCTCCACGACGTTATCTAGGCCGCTACCAATTTGTCAACACCAAGTGATCTAGCAGAGTTCTCTATTTTATGACGTTTTGATTACTTTGTCAATCAATTTAGGATTCATTGAATCGATAAAATAAATGTCTTCTTTCTCATATTGGTTACTCTACTGAAAAAAGTCAATGCCACGCCTTCTCGACAGATTTCAGCACACATCAGGGCTTTATTCATTAGTGCCCAGCCTCTTATGCTTTTCTGTCGAAATCTCGGAGGCTTGTTGAATAGTTTGTTGTTATTTTTGTTTTAATTATTGGAAGCTTATGCATTGAATCCCTTAGCTTAGCTATATAATCTATGGCGGCTTCTGTTTTTCTTATAGAAGGCTTGTGCAATAGTCGTCGACTTAGCTTTGGAAGGGAATTACTGCAACTCAGCTTTCCTACTTGTTAAATAAAATAAAATGATTTTTCTTAGGTATTATATAAAGTAGAGTTAAAAAAATCATAATATCTTAGGTGGCCAGATGGCATTGTTTATTGAAAAGTTAATACATTCCATGAATTCATTCATTAAAAAGGCTAAATTAAGAATGAGAATTTTTTCTCTCTCAAATTACATGGTAAAATTTTAGTTTAATATATTCCAAACAAAACTAAGAATATAGAATTTTTAGTTGTCTGAAAATTTAGATTTATTTGTCATCGGTGGTTGGTGTTACATTAGAAATGTTTGTTTTTTTTAAATCTTTACAATAATTTTTAATTTATAAAAAAAAATTAAAATTATATTTTAAAAAAATTCCAATTTCTTAATTTTTTTTAATAAATATAGTTTTAATGATTGCAAAAACCAAAAACAATTAATTTAATATTTAAAAATTAAAAAATAAAATTATATTTAAAAAAAATAATTCTTTCATTAAATATAGTTTTAATGATTGGAAAAACTAACAAATTAATTGTTACTTTTTTAACCTCAATTTAATTTTTACCCATTATAGAATGAGTTAATATATAAAGATTTTTTAATGATTGGAAAGACTAAAAAATTAATTGTTAGGTTTTTCTACCCAAATTAATTTTTTCCAAATCATATAATGATTTAAAATATAAAGATTTAGTGAATAAAGTAATTATTTACATTCATTTCAAACCAATTAGTTGGATATACTAAATTTTAAAAATGAGAAGATTTAAATTTTTGGTTTCTTGGATATATTAAATTTAAAAAAAATATGAAAAGATTTAAATTTTTTTGTTTATTAGTTGAATTAATAATTAGAAAAATGATATTATAAAATATTTTAAATTAATTTTTGACTAAAACCATTGTGTGTTATTATAGGTGGATTTGATTTGGCTTAACTACATTTTAATAATATTAATATTATGAATAACCATATTAATAAGAATAATATCTTCTAAATAACACACATATATTTTTGATATATTGAACATTTTTTCCTTAAAGAGTGTGTCAATTACTTGTACATAATAGTTAATCTAATATATTAACCACTTAATTTACTTAATTTATGGTTTAAGCTCATAGGTGTATCATCCTTAGGTGTATACTAGATGGAGTTAGGCTCTCACATGAGCTACACATTATCATACTACTATGTGGAAAGGAGTTCAAAGGAGTTTATTAGGAGTTTATTACTTTAGCTAGACTTCTAGCTGTTAGATGGAGTTCCACTGTCACATCTACTACACATTGCCTTTAATATGTTCCAAATACCCCTATTTGACAGATTGTTTAGGAAAAAAAATATTATCAATCTCTCTAATATATACCTCTAGGCTTATTCCAAACATATTAATCCTATTAATATGGTTGTTGCTAGTTTACTGCTTAGAATTCTGTCATTTAAATTTTTTCATGCAATTTCATTTCCTTCTACATATGTAGAAGGAAAAGCAAAACATGCAAGGTTCACCACAAGATGATGTTAATGGATGGTTCCAAAATATACTAGTAAGATGTCCTTTATTTATTCGTTGTATCTTATTTTATTTTAAATGTCCACATTAAAATTGGAATTGGAATGCCTCTTTCCAATCAACTGTTGCATAATTTACTTTGATTTGGTATTTTGAAACCCTATTATATTTTAGTGTGATATGGTATTTTTGAAACCTTATTTTATTTCTGTGTGATTTGGTACTTCTGAAATCTATTATATTGGCACCTTGTGTGATTTGGTACCTCTAAAATCTATTATATTGGCACTTTATGTGATTCAATATTTATTTTATTATAATGGTTTACTATCTATTTTATATTATGTGTTCACAATCTATCCTGAATTTGAACTTCTTCCAGCGCAAAGAAACAGAAGTGGACTGTGAGATTCTGAAACGGCGCAATAAAGCACTGGAAGAGTAGACCAAAATACTGTGCAACTAGCTGGAAAAAATGCTCTCTCTCACACGTGGGGTAGCCCTTACAATCTGCCATTCGTGTCAAGTTGCAGTCACATTTGACAATTGAGAAAGTGAACTCAATGTTTACACCGGGTGGGGAATGAACTTTGTGGTATACATGGTATTCTGAGGAAGACTCCTTTCAGCTGTTTTAGTATTTTGCTCATTCTATTTTAGCTCTTTTTATCATGTTTTTTGAGCAAAGTTTGGTACTGGTGAGCACCTGTTACAGGTTTTTGAGAGTAAACACCTGCTTGGATAAGATATCTGGGTTCTTGTTATTTTCTCTTAGGACATACTTGACTGATATATTGCATTGCTCACTTATGAGAGGACTATTTTTGTCATGATACCCAGGTGCTTGGTATATTTTTTACCACACAACTTGGGTATTGTTTATTTTTTATTGTTATTGTACTGATATGTATTTGCTATATTTCTGAACTAGTTTGACCCATTGGGGGTATGTTATGTGGACAGAAGATGTAATGGTTCCCTTTGATTCAATAGAATATCAAGGAACTGGTTTTTTTAGGTTAAAAAAAAAAACCATGGTACTCTGAGGGTGTTCATTTTTGAGACATTTAAACCCTTTTCTTTTTTGGAAGTAAGTTTACCTTTTGAATTAATTTAGGGTTTAGTTAAAAGTTCAAAATTCTGAAACATTTAAAGGTTTTGTTAACTTCTATTTTGTCTTAGTTTACCTTTTGAATCAATTTAAGGTTTAGTTAAAAGTTCAAAATTGTGAATCATTTTAAGGTTTTGTTAACTTCTATTTTGTTTAAAATGAAAGGTTAATATTTTGTTTAGTTCTTTGATGAAAAGGTTACTTCTTTGTTTATTTATTAATATATTAATTTTGTTGTGTCTATACTATGTATTTATGTGTTAATAATACTTATTATTGAGTTTTCTGTTATTTATTAACTAAAATAAGTTATAAAAATATATATTTTATGAATAAATATTTTTAATAATTTAGATATAATATATACAACAGTAATTGTTAATAGACTAGCATATTCTAAAAAGGGGGAAATGAAACATAGAGATGAAGTTGTATATTGTCTAAAGAGAAAAAAATTGTGTTATAGAGCAATTTGTGACATAGTAATCAGAACATAAACAATTTTCCCATAGTATAAATATGTACATCAACTACTAATTATTAAAATTATGTTGAATTAATTTTTGTAACCAAAAAGAGATAAAGTATGCAGGTGTTTTTCTTATTTTTGAAGTGAGACATAGGAAGTGTGGTTCATCTTTGCATATCCTTCAAGGAGAATGCTAAGTGAAAGAGAAAAACCATAGACTAATCTCCAAATTTCCTGCTTATAGAGAAATAAGAAAATAAAGAAAGTAGTTTGCAAGATGTTTTTAAAAATTATCAAGTTTCACTAATGTGGACTAAAATAATGGAAAAAATCAAACAATAAAGGCACTTGGAAAATCAAAGGTAATATTAGCTCGAGATGACCATAAAAAACCACCATACCACCAGAGATGAATGGAAGAACCCTCCTATATTGAGGGGAAGGGAGAGGAGTGCTGCTCCTTCCTTAGTAGCACTAAAAACTTTACGCACAGCTCAAAACAACACTTCAGTAATGTACAAATTTTCTGTTACAGCCTTTCAGCAATGTACAACTTCACTGACAGAGCTCAAAAATCAACCCAACACCTACAGTATTGTTGCTCCTAGTGCTACCGACATTTCCAAGATTGTGTTGTAGCTAAGCTTGTTTCAACTAGCTATGAGTGCTGACATTACCTACATCACATGCACAACTCTATTACAGCTGACTTTTTAACAAGTTTTAGATGACCCTCGCGTCCATAAACTTATCACAAACATTCTAATTAATAAATAAACATCATTGACACAAATGAACTCGAGAGTTGCTACAGCAAACTCACATCAAGAAATAAAACTGAGTTTTCTAACTCAAGAACATAGTAAACACAAAAAATAACACAATAAATTTCAGAGTTCAACTCTGTGTATTAATCTACATCTCTGTCTATCCAGACATGATTACAAGCTAGGTATTTATAGGATATTTCGCTAAGTCTGTCATTATCTAATTGACCTTTCGCTATACAAAAATGGAATTATCTGCAAATGCTCTCTTATAGTCTATTAAAGTCTCAGAAGAAAACTGTGATGCATCTTTAGTAATTTGATGCACTCTCCTCGCTTAATCAAAACATCTTTTCAGGGATGATTTTAAGGAACCATACTTATTTAAAATTGTATAATTGTTGGCGAATATTACCAATTCTTAAAACGCCAACTATAAAATGATTGGTGATATTTTCAAAAAATATTTTAATTTCCAAGGATTTTATATCGTTTATATAATAATTTGGCGATTTTGAGGGTGAAAATTTTTTACCCCATTTGGGCGAAACACGGCTTCAAAAAATGCAAAATGATGAACCAAAAACATGGAAAAATAGACCACTCGGATAAAATTCACCCCTAAAATTATCCTTGCAGCTTTTCATGATTTATAATTTTAATATATGTCACATTTTAATTAATTCTCTACTCTTTCATGAGTTGCAACAGGAATGGTGAAGGTTGCTTCAATAATTTGATCGGTTGAAACAAGTGAGTGAATGGCTCTTCAAAATTTGGCTTTTCAAAAACAATGTAATGCTCTGTTCGATAATTTTTTCATGAGTTGTGCCACACGCTACAATTGCTTCTTTAGAAATTGATGTGCTTTGTTGCCCCTTTGAAATATTGACAGCACAGCAAAATCAAAGTGGTGTGGCAGTGGTGCAACTCTTCAAGATTGTCGTAGCCACAAATCTGGGTGATAATTATGTTTAGCAATTTGAAAAGCGTTTCCTTTTCATCGTTTCAGCGGGTACTTGATTTGGGTGGTGGAGTAATTAGCTACTTCCAACATTTTCCCCCTTAATTACTACACCCAAAAATACATCAAACACAAACAACTACATTTTTTTTTAAAACATTCCAACTATAATGCCTGCTAGTCTAAGTCTCAGCAAGGCTTATATCAGTATGAAAACAACTTCAATTTTTTTTTCACATTCTTTGTTGGAACATACAAGTGCATTTTTTTTTATGTTTCTTTCGACTCCATACTTTGAAATATGCAAACTTTGTTTTCTATTTTACCTTCATCTTTACCCTGATCTTCTTCATCTCTTGCTTCATTCGTGGCTTCAGCCATTTCTTCAGCTTGACCTTCTATGTGAAGTCCTTTTGTTCAGCAACTCCATGATACGTGTTCTCCTCAAAATGATTTATTACAGCATCAATACCATTGCATTCAATCTTCTTGGGCTTTGCAAACCAATCATTAATCATAATTCCAATTACATCATTCTCAGCTTCGGATTCATCATTACTTGGCTTAGAATGCCAAACTTTATACCAAAGATACTTTTGATTCTTCATCTTCATTTTCTTCTTTACTTTCAATATTTTCTTTGATTCCAGAAATTCATTATGATCAACTTCAACTTCAAGACATTCTTCAATTTTCTTATCATCATTCAAATTTTCAATGTCCTTTATCCCAAGGACATCAATCCAAATCTTTTCTTCTGAATACTACAATGTGGGTATACAAATATCCCACAAACTATCTCTAAATTTACTAAGAGTAATTAGTTCAATGTCATTCTCTAGACGCATTAATTGATAATAATTCCCAATTTCTTATGGACTCCATGACATGAAGATCTTTTCAACTAATTCTTCATCAAATTCATCTTTGATGCAATTTTATTCTTTTCAATCAAACTCATCATTTCCAATATCATCTTCAATGGATTCTTCTTCATCTTCGATTGGTTTCTCACCTGCACATTCAAACATTTTGTCAACATTATACAAATTATCATAGTGTGAACCATATTGGTTCTTTTCATTTCGTTCTTCTCTGAGAGTTGTCACTATCTCTTCATTCAAATCTTCCTCTGTTTCTACAACACGGTAATCAAAATTTTATTCATTTCTACTTCCACAACAAGACTATCACCTTTATCATCATATCTTGGCCTTTCAAGCCATTCTTCCAAAAATTTCAATTGTTCATCAAGAACATCATTCATCATTTAAGTTCCTTTGTCTACAATAGAACACACAACACTTTGATTGTTATCATTATGCAACTTTTTTTTTATCCCTGCTTCTGCAATCCCTGAATCATTAACATTTTTAGCATCATTATAGATTACTTTTTTGTACTTTATCTATTTCATTTGCTGCAACTTCTGTGCAATCTTCAACAATCTTATCAAATTCTTCAACAAAATTAAAATCATCAATATTTTCAAAAATCTCATAAACAGGTTCAAGCACTTCAACATAGTGCACTTTATTAGCTTTTGGTGTTGCTCCACATACTGTTGATATGGAAGTCTTCACCCTATCATCATGATCATCATTGACCATTTACTCTGCTTCCAAAATTTTACAAATACTGGCTGCTTCATTTGCACCTTCTTCATCGTTGTCATCAGCAACATACATCATTATAATATTCAAAGAACAAGTTGCTACACTAGCAGTTGCTTCACCTTCAATATTTGACTTATACGCCAAGAATTCATCATTTTATTTCTTTGTACCTGCACAATCACTAACAAACAAATCATTAGAAAAAATATTTTTCTTTTCTCTGTCGTGTCTCTGTCCTTATTTGTACCATTCAATATCTCTGCAGATTCTTCTTCAAAAATATCACCAACACTTTTTCTATCATCAGATACACCATTTTCATGAGAGTATTTTTCACACGAAGCTTTATCATCTTCCTTATTCACACCAAATGAATGAGTGAAACACTCTTCATTTTCTTCAACATAACTACTGTAGTTTATTTCAAACCCATCTTTGTCTTTGACTTCTACAACATCTTTAGTGTTGTCTCCTAGATTCATTGTACCTACATGTCCACAATCATTATATTTAATACATAATTTAAATATCTTCCTGGACATGTCCTTCAAGGAATCTTCTTGCACAAATACTTCTTTGTTCTCTTCACACTTGAGAAATTTATCAACTTCATCAACATTCTGCATGTTAACCATTCCATCATTTACTTCAACGACATCCACATCTTTATCAAGAGAAATTTCTTCAAATTCCATTGTTGTTATACAACATACAAGAACCTTATTTTCACCTTCAGTTTCAACATCATTTTCATCATTTGATATATAAACACAATTTCAAGATTTACAAATATTTTGACTATCTTCTGTTACTTTTGCATATTTTTCTGCTGAAATGTTAATAGGCTATGACTCAACCATATAACTCCCCCTTACATCAAATTTTCTCTTCAAACTTTCCAAGGATTCTCTAGCTATGTTTGCTTCAGTAATTACATAAAAGATATTATCATCCAAAGCTTGTTGGATGTAGTATAAGGAAAATGCATCCTTTGCCTTATCCTGGAGCTTCTTAACTCCATCCTCAACAAAATTCCATAAACCACTAGCATGCAATAAATTTTTCATATTAACTGACCAAAATTTATAAATTGTACCTGAGAAATATGGCGGTGGATAACATAGCAGATGTTACTCCATGCATCCTCTATATTTTCTTGAACTTCATCTGCTTCAGCAAGTTCCTTGGTGGCTTCTCCTAATATCTTTGCAATGAGAAAACCAACTTCTTTCGCATTAGCAATATTATTCTTCATCTCTTTAAGCCTTCTTCTTTTCCCCATGTTTCTGTCTTCAAACAAATACTTACACATAATTTAAATTTCTTTCATGCAAAATCGCTTTAGATCAACCCAAACAAATTTCCACAATAGTGGAATTCAAATTGATCTACCATTAGACTATGTGGGATCTCTAAACAAGGAAGAATATCTTCCTTTCAATTTATCAAACTCTACATGGAGTCAACTTCATCCATGGACTCCAACACTTTCTTCTTTACACAAGCCACGACCAAGCTTGCACATTTTAACTAACATACATACAGGTAAGAAAAGAGACACTTGTTTCAGTCTTCGGCTACTAAATGATGACTCAACCTTTATTTGAGGGAGAACAGTATCTCTTACCAATACTGATATGAACATAAAATATGAACTTACTTCTTATCTTTCTATGAGGGTGTTGGAGTAAGACTCAATAGGAAGATCTCCAAACATAACAAAAATAGCTCATCATACAATCACACGGTTCATTTATGAAGTGAGAACATGAGCAATGAATAGAAATAATAGACACTCAGCTCTAATACCAATTGAAGGGAAGGTAGGGGAGTTCCACTCCTTCCTTATCGGTACTAAAAACTTTATGCATAGCTAAAAACAACACCTCGACAATGTATAGCTTTTCTGTTACAACCTTTTAGCAATGTACAACTTCACTCACAGAGCTCAAAAATAGACCCAACACCTACAGGATTGTTGTAGCTCAGCTTTTCCTGCTACTCGCAGTTCCAATATTATGTTGCAGCTAGCTGTTACAGCCAGCAACACTTTATATGCTTGTTTCAGCTAGCTGTGAGTGCTGACGTCACCTACAATACACGCACAACTCTATTACAACTGCCTTTTTAACAAGTTTTAGATGACCCTTGCATCCATAAACTTATCACAAACATTCTACTCAATAATAAACATCATTCACACAAATGAACTCCATCTAAAACTCACATCAAGAAATAAAACTGAGTTTTCTAACTCAAGAACATAGTAAACACAAAAAATAACATAGTAAATTTCAAAGTTCAACTCTTTGTATTAATATACATTTCTGTCTATCCAAACATGATTACAAGCAAGGTATTTATAGGATATTTATCTAAGTCAGTCATTGTCTCCTAATTGACCTTTTGCTATACAAAAATGGATTTATCTGCAAATGCTCTGTTATAGTCTATTAAAGTCTGACAAGAAAACTGTGATGCCTCTTCAGTAATTTGATGCGCTCTCCTGGCTTAATCAAAATGGATTTTCATGATTTATAATTTTAATATCTATCATAATTTAATTAATTATCTGCTCTTCAATGAGTTGTAATAGGAATGGTGAACGCTGCTTCAATAATTTGATCTGCTGAAACATGTCACTAAATGGCTCTTTAAAAATTGGCTTTTCAAAAACAATGTAATGCTCTACCTGATAATTATTTTATGAGTTGTGATAGAGGCTGCAACTGCTTCTTTAGACATCAATGTGCTCTGCTCTCCCTTTGAAATCTTGACAGCACGAAAAAATCAAAGTTGTGTGGTGATGTTGCAACTCTTCAGGATTGCGGTGGCCACAAATTTGGGTGGTGATTGACATTTCAGAAATCTGGGGTTTAGTGATCTGAACAACATTTCCTTTTCAACGTTTTAGCAGGTACTTGATTTGGGCAGTGGAGTAATTAGTTACTTCCAACATATTTTGCAATATGCTAACAGTGTTTAACAAGGCCTTCCATCATTAAGGAATGGATTTTTTTTTCATCTGGCACTTCAAATTTATGTTGTTTTAGAAATTTTGTATGCAAAATCTAATCTCACTTTTTGTAGGTTAAAGAGAAATTATCCGATGCTCTTTGATTTCACTATCTCACCACATGATTAAATTATGAGTGGTCCATGCCACCTTGGGATGCATTCACATGATACAAAATATAGGCCAAAATTCTAATTCACTCTGTTAAAAAATGAAAAAAAAATCCCATCAATTAGTAAGATTTCTTGCTTGGAATGCAGATTTACAACCCTCTTATTCATGGAGACATTCAGGAAAGCATATCTCCAAAGAATTGATAAGGAAAAATCCAATGGAACTCCAAGTTCCCTATCAGTGAGATGTAGTTTCCAGGCCTCAATTCATCGAATTGAATAGCTTTGACTGAATATCAATGCAACTGAACATCTTTGTTATCTTTTTCAATCCCCCAGAGTCCATATTTAGGAGAGAAACCATGACAAAGAATGCAATCAACACTATTATCAAAACTTCATTGTAGTTATCTTAAGACATGCAGCTGTACACAACAACCTTCCCAACAAGATCTTGCAATATTTTTCAGTAGCCTTGACAGAATCTTGAAAATAGGCATCCCCATCTTCACCTTCAAATGCATGTTAATTTTGTGACACAAGACGAGTGTTAATATTAGAAATTAGAAAACTTTGCAGCACACAAAAACGTTTTATTTTCCTTTAAGAACTATATTTCTAAATTATGTAACCATCAACTTTTACATCTTTCTTTGAAATGGGTAAGTATGACATCAAAACGTGCATACGTGCTTGGAAAAACCAAATTTACCTTTAATCTTAGAGACTTCAAGGTTCATTTCAAATCCAACAAGGGTCTAAGTATTTCCACATAGTTCTTAGAGTGGGCACGCAACTTCCCTAATATAACTATCAGGCTCACAGGGATCACTTGGTCTCTCGTACCTTATCTAATCCAGCACAAACAAAACAAAGTTAACATTTGGACATGAATAATTATATGGTAGTTGTGCACCCTACACTTGGACATGAAGAAAAAAAATACTTGGACATGAAGAATTATATCATATTTTTGCACCCTACACAAGAATTACTGAAGTGTTTCATACCAATGGAATGGCCGAGAGGACCTTCAACGGTCTAGATTGTTATCGTTGCTATACATGGCACACTTCAGTCGCAACCCGGAAGTTAATAACTTTGTCCGACAACTGCTAGTATCATTTCATGGAGGATTTCTTTGGCTATATAAATTATATTATATGCATGTCAAGCTAATTGGAGCAATAAAAGGTCTCCCACTATCAGGTATAGCCCGAGTGCAATATCTATGAAAAGACTAGGAAAAAGTTATGATATAAAGGGTTAAGGACAAGTATGACTTGGTTAGGTCCAACATATGGTTCCTCATCTCATCCATTAATGACTATACTCTTATCTTATCTGTGAAGGTTTTATCCTGTAAATTTTGTGCAAACTGCGATCGACCCAGTGTATTGCAAGTGCGGTCGCACAAGCCGAACTATGTGTGCAGTGAAATCACATTAATTCATCATAATTTCCGTTGAATGAATTACTAGAAGATGCATCTCTATTGTAATAAAATGGTAAACCTTTCCACTATGGTGGTTGTTAATTTTGATTTCATTTGTTGTATGGTGAGACCCACCAAACTATCAACCCATGTATATACTAGTTCGCTACAAGGGAGCTAGATCCTAGAATCTCTCGCTCACACATAAAAACAAGGAAAAGAAACAAGATACTAATATTGAATTTTTTTATGCATGGAGAGGCCATGAGGGATCAGATGCAATAACAAATGAGACCTGCTGAGGGAATTGTTATTTGGTTCTTCCGAAACATTAAGTTTCAGATCAGGCTGCATTATGTTAGGATATAGTCATGACAAGAACCACAATGCCAAGTCTTGGGGATGCAATTCTTACTATCTAAAGAATACATTGAAGCTATTATTGATGAATGATCGAAGGAATGGTTGTCCTTCTCTGAGAGGACTAAAAAGTAGCTGATGACATAGAATAAGACAAGCCACCATCATCGCATTAGAAAGATCAATTAAAAAGGACCCACACAACGATGCGCAAGATTAGGATCTGACTAAGAGCAGGTCATGATTGAATCTGATAGATCAATATGTAGAAAAGAAAAGTAAGGAGGCCGATACATAGGAAGCAGAGTCTAGATGAAATAAAAATAAAAAGGATGACATAAATGCCAATATATTCACCATTAATGAGGAATATTTGATGTAGTTCACTAAAGTGCAAGAAGAAATCATAGAGATAAGCTTTCAGAGAATAAACAAGCGATAAACAGAGATTACAGGTACTATTACTAATTTTCTTAAAGTATTCTGTAAAACTATTGAGGAGGTTATAATTACAGTAGATTATGTGCCTTAGATAACTGAGTCATATGATATACCTAGAACTTCTGAAGAGCGAACAACTGAATGACCAATGCGGTTCCAGCGATCACAACATAGTTGTGAAGAGAAGTTCTTGATCTGGAACCTTGGAATTTAATGATGTTTCCACAAGAATAGGGATGATAATCATATATTTTTCATAGATGTGCATGACTTAGGTATATGCATTACAAAACATCAGAGTCACAAAAATGAAATTAACCGAAGGTGCCTTAATTAAACATGAAAAAGTCTTGAATATAAGTATTAATAAAATGAATCATGTAGTACTAGAGGTCGAGCAAAAGACAAAGATGTGGGAAGAAAATAGGCAGAGGATTGACAAAGTGGTAGCCCTTGCATGTACAAATTTTGCAGAAGAAGGCATAACATAGGAAATGTTTCTAGAGGCCAAGGTCATTAGACTTAGTGAAATAGTAGAAGATCTTCGAAAGAAATTCACAAAGTTAGAGGTACAGATAAGAGCAAGGACACCACCCAAATTCTTGGAGGAATGGAGCAAAGTAGCAACATAAGCTATGAAGAAGATATAATAAGAAAAGGCATTATGTGCTAAGGCTACTCACCAAGTCTCTCAATATTGGGGAACTTTAATTCAAGACATTGAACTAGCGAAAGTCCAAGAGGAGTTGCACATAACTAATACATAAGTAACTCTGCTGAAGATTGATATGAAATAGTTACCCTTAGCACAAAATATGTCTAACGAGACATAACTGAAGAAATTGCAGCAACAACTGACAGTGTTACAGATGCAACAAAAACAATGGGTAGATAAAGTTGAAGAGTTGTAGGCTGAACCTAAAAGAGTTACTAATATTATTCAATATGTATATGAGAGATTACAATGACGAGTACAAGAAACAAGGCTTGTACCATCGAAACACCGTAGTTACGACCTTGTAGAAAATTTTCAGAAAGCAGAGGAAGATGTGTGACACGAGACAATGAAAGTAGTGAAAATATTCAAATATTTTCAAGGTCATGTAAACACAAGTAAATATATGGAACAATAGCCTTGTGTGGGTTCGGATGAGCCACATTTGAGTGTTGGGCACATTATGGGACTAGGAAAAGATAGGAAGAATTCATTTAGAATTCTTCCCAACGATGAAAAACAGTGAAGCTGTAGGATGTAAAAGGATATGAGACAGAAGTAAAGAAGGAAGAACAAAAGAAGCAGAGAAGGAAAAGGAGTTGCGACATAAGAAGGCACAGAAGGAAGGAAGAAAAGGTAGAAGAAGTAGCAATAAGGGAAGATATGACAAAACAAGAATAGAATAAACAAAGAAGAAAGAGATAAGGAAAGAAGCAATGAAAGAGGATGCTATGACAGGAGAATAAGAGAGTTCATGACATAAGAAAGGTTGAGACGGAAGAGGAATAACAACAGAAGGAAAAGATCCGATGGATTTAAACATGTCAAAAGACGTGCAATGGTGCAAGGGATAGAAAGCGATATTTCAGAAAGTTCATGGGTACGAGCATGGATAGAGTGGGAGAAAGCCACACATATTAAAATATATTTGTAAGTAATTTCATTAGTTCCTACTTTCATGTGTTGATAAAATAGGAAAGAAATCATGTTGCATAACTGTATGAATTTAGCTGAAAGTGACTTGTAAGAATCTATAAAAAAAGAAACCCAAGATGTATCTAGGTTATCCTCTGAAGGTTCTGGTCATGTTACTCTGTATAACATATGGTCATTTAGTGGAAGTCTCATTGTATTGTTTGTTAGTATGTTGAAATGGTAGAGAGGAGTTGAAGAACCTGCAGTTGAGTTTGCATGAGTGTAGAAGAGAGTGAGTCGATCCAGGTTGTGTGTAGATCATTAGTAGAGTCAAGTAGCTTAATAATAGTGACAGAAGACCAAAGAGCATGAGAGGAGGAAGAGGTATGTATATACAAGAAAGAGAGATCTAGAACAATGTCTGAAGCTTAGTGTGCAGACCAAACATTACATATATTTCTCATGCCATATGAAGAGCGCCTTTCTAGTTTTTCCTGAATGGGTTTCCATGTTAGATACTGCGTCAAATGTGTGATTGATGAATGTGATTAAGTGTAGATATTTTTTAGTGTGATTATGTGTTGATGCATTTTCTTATAAATGAGTTTATATGTATTCATTGCACTATTATTGTTGAATGTGCCTATGCTGCATTGGGTTATTGTTATAAGACTTGCCTAAGGGTTAGTTGTAGTGCAGCTTAACTATGTGTAATAACTATAAACACACCACCCATTAGATTCTATTGAGTGCCTTGGTAGAAGACCAAGGGACCCGAAATCCCTCACCCAAATGTAGAAACCGTGTTCTCGCAGTTATCCATAGAAAGATCTCTCGAGTGAGACTGCATCTGCATTGCTAGTGCTAGCGACTGAGCCTTGCATTTTCAGTCCGATATCTTGGGATTTGTTGAATGCCGAGGGACTAAAGATGGATCCAAGAGGTTTTGAATCCAAGAAATTTATTCCGCATTTTGTTTAAAATGTGGTTCCTACAGCTTCAAAAATTGTAAATATTAGACCATTTAACAAATTGTTTAACTAACACATTTATTAACAAAATTACATGTGTTAACAAAATGATACATGTTGAAATATTGCCTCGATGTTGGTTGTTTGAGCCTCGGATATGAGAACATCCGGTACACTACCACCCCCCTTAGAGGCATCAGGCTCGTGCAAGATTAAAAATTACATATATTAATAATCTTTTAATATGTGTATAATATGGAAAAAATAAATTGAACAACAATAGAGTTTTTACAATGTCCTTGATTGACCACACGTTGTGCACATGTCCATGACCATAACATGATTAACGACACGTTGTGCACACGTGTGGCTCAATCTTGGGCACATGGGATGTTGGTATATCCCCATGAATAAATGGTCCTCTACCATAAGAATCTTATGGTTCTACCCCACAAGAGGAAGAGGGCCTTGCTTGGTCGATATTTGTGGTGTGTCGATAAATCATCTAAGCTAGTGTAAGAAGTGACTCATGTGTGAGGGTAATCATATCATGTGTAGGAGGAATGTGTGGCCTTGGTAGCTGGATATGGGGTGTAGGCATATGTTGATCAACATATCTATGCCTAGCATTGGGTTGATTTTGGGGAATCCCCCTACCAGTGCCCTAGAACTCCAACATGTCAAAGTAGTTGACATGTTATCCCATCACAAACTCTACATAAAGTTTCTATTGGAAGTACAATGGTACTTCCGTGTTGGTGTGCGAGGGAATATCAAAAACCATGCACCATCTTTCCATCCAAGGGTCTCTAATTGGTTAACATGTGCACCACTCAATGGAAATATGTGGTCTACTACTCTCTTGAATGTCATTTGTCCCAGGAACTCTAAATAGTGTATATATATTCTCTTTTGTTATTTCGAGCATCTAAATCTCATTTTATCTGAAGCCATCAACATATTCTTTTATTTTCTCTTTGTGTACGATGCTATTTTATACAAAGCATCATTTAGTCTGCTGATTGTGTGCACTATGGTTAAAAACTATGCTGAAAAGGAGTTGAGACATTCATCTCCATCCCTCCAAGCACAATGGATTTCTCTCAAATGACCAATAACTCTCAATAACTCTGCATTGTGGTTCATAGTAGCCACTACAATCATAAATCCAACAAAAATATGATTATAAAAATAAACACACGGTATAATGACATCTATAAACAATGAAAAGTGTAAAACTAATGTAAGACAAATAATATCATAAACTATTTAAAGTTTAAATTTTAGAATTGATCTTGAATTTTACACTAAAGAATAAACATTTCACATTTTTTCATCTTAAATTTATGTCATAAATTTGTATTAATTCCAATTTCGAGATGCATACATTAAATGTACTATGTGCATATGTTGATTAGGAAGTTCCTCTAACTTATTTTAAGGCTTGGATTATGAAGTTTCATCAAAATTGTGAGGTGTTGACTATTTCCCTTGCAAGGCCAACTCCCATATTGTAGGTAAAGGAAAGGGTTAGAAGGTATAAGAGGTTGTAGAAGGTTCTATTGATGAATAAAATCTCAATATATGAAAGGATTTTGAGAGATATGTAATTATTTGTTGTAGCACGGTTTTTTTTGTACTCCATGGTCCATTTAGCATCTTTGTTTATATGTAATTTGGGTAATGTATGTATCCGACTTGATGTTATTTTAGTTGTATGCACTCTTTCTATATGCCCATGATTGTTTGCATATTTGTGTATAGTGGATTTTATGGTTGCAAGGTTTTCACTAGATTCTATCATGTATGATGTTATGTGATTGACATGTAATAAAACACATCAACCTCCCTATGTATCTTGATGTTCGTAGAGCCTATTGTTGAACTCCCTTGTCTTGACCTTAACCAAAATGTACCCTTCAGTCAAGGGGAGATATTTGTTAAGCATGGGAAGATTCTATACCTTATTTTAATACTTGGATTAGGAAGTTTCATCAAAACTATAAGGTGTTGATTAATGTTCTTGGATGACCAACTTCCATATTTAGGATAGAGGAAAGGGATTTGCCATGTTTGTTGATGAACATTAGGGAAGATATGAATTCTACTTGAAATATTTTTTACTTGTATGCAAACTTGCAATATACTTGACAAACATTGCATATTTGTGAATTTTGGTTTGGATTCACAAGAATGCTTGTGAATATACATATGTAGATAGTTAAATTGATTTATTTTTTATGAGTAAATTGGAGTTTTGGTTTCCATTGAGCATGTAAATTTCTTATGAAACCTTGCAATATACTTGAGATTGCATATTTGTGAATTTTTTTATGGATTCACAAGGATGCTTATGAATATACATATGCACATAATGAAATTGATTTGTTTTTTTATGAGTAAATTGGGGTTTTGGTTTCTATTGGGCACGTAAATTTCTTATGCAACATTGCAATATACTTGCGAAACTTTGAATATTTGTAAATGTTGGTTTGTATTCACAAGGATGATTGTAAATACATATGAAAATGGTCAAATTGATTTGGTTTGTATGAGTAAATTGGGGTTTTGGTTTCCATTGGGCATGTAAATTTCTTTATGGACATATAAATTAAAAAAATGGTTTCAATTCATATTAGGGCATATACATTATTGAAAATAGCTAAATTAGCATGAGGATTTGGATTAATAGCTCACAATGAAGAGATTGATCCGCAAGGTAGATTTTATTTGTTGCTTACAACCCAAATCATGTTCACCCTTCCTTATTTTTCCCTTCCCAAACACTTTGATGTCCATGGTTGTGGAGAAAATGAGGGGATGGACATGTTTTAAGCATAGATTAGGCATGCGTGTTTTAGACAAGAATGCGTGGCACCAGTTTCACTTAACTATCCTAATTGGTAAGCATGTTGGAATGCTTTGGACTAGGCTTGGCAGGGTCAGCATTGCTTGGCATGATTTATGTTTTATGGATCTTGAATGAGTTCTTCAATGTACCATTGCATCTAAAAGTTCCCTCAACTTTGTGCACTCACCCTTCCTTTGTATGACCTAATTTGAAGTGTTGTTGAAGTGCTTTGCACTTGGCAATATCATCACAGTATTCCATTTGATCTCTACTCTCTTGTGTTCTTTAAAAACCAATCTTCTATTATGTTGTAATCATTCTTTGTATATTTCGTACTCTAAGATTGTTTGTTGGTTTTTCACCCTTATAATTAGTGGAGGGTTTTCCAAATTTATTTAGTTCAAGTTTCTTCATATTTTCTCATACACTAACCATGGATACATTATATGAACTCACCACACTTCTATAATGTTTCACTTATGATGCACCACACTTCTATAATATTTCACTTATGATTATTGTATAAGATTATATAATAATCAAGTCCCTTTGAACTTCTGAGGTTTTTAAAGGATATTAATGTAAATTTCAATCTGAAATCCTTGTGGATTAAATCAAATATCAAAATTTCCTTTAAATCCTAAAGTTGCTTACTTAAGATGCTGCACAAAAATCCATAGGATTATATTTTAAGTTAATGGAAATATCACATCTTTAGTTTTTATTGTGCAGGGATGTTTGGTGGTATGTTTGGCTTGGCACAAATACCAAAAAGCCAAGAGAAAGTACAGAAGAGCAAAACGTGCCTGGCATTTGCAAACCCTGGGGAAAACACACACACACACACACACACACACACACACACACACACACACACACACACACACACACACACACACACACACACACACACACACACACACATATATGAAAAAATACAAAAAAAATACTCTATGAGCCTTCCATAAGGAAGCATGTCCACACAGGATGTGCAGACACCCAGTTCGCAAGAGAGGTGGAGAAAAATTACCTCAAACCATGAAGAAAAGAAAGAAAATAAATAAATAAATAAACATCGAGATAGGTTTGAGCACAGATGGACATTGACTCAGAAGAGTGGAAAGGGGAAGGGAGAGCCACCTTGCGCTTGGCTTATCTCCAGACATACCACAAGAACTCATCTTCCTAACGAAAAAAACAAAATTAAATTAAATTAAATTTAGGGCTTGCAAATGACTTAAGAAGGGTGAAACTAGATTCATGCCATGGCTAATAGATATTAGGGGATATTAGTGTTAGGTTAATGTTTGTTTTATTATATATGTATTTTTAGATTATTGGATAATTTAAATTTTTAAAAAATTATATATATATATATATATATATGCCATGTATGTATGTATGTATGTATGTTATTTATATTAAATTTATAAATATATAAATATATAGAAAAATAAAAACATGTTATTTGTTATTATATTCAATTATTTAAGTGTTTTCAAAAATGTTTAATTTTAGTTAGTATGAGGTAAATCTTGTTGAAGAAAGAAATAAACTTTCTAATGTTTAATAGTGACCTAGGTAAAACCTGAACCATGTACTAATGATGACTTATGACATGATAAAGGATCGATATAGCAGGGACGCGGTCAAGTTGAGGATGAGGTCGAGCAATGATGCCTAAGTAGAATGTGTCGGCTCCATTTCCATAGAGGTTTCTCACTTTGCTCTTCCTTGAGCTAATAAATGATATGCTCACGATACTTCAAAGGGGAAGTGCTACACCATAGGTAGAGGTTGAAGCCCCATCGTTGAGGGAGGGTGACCTAGAAATATCATTGAACCTATTGCAGGGACCCCCTTATGAGGACATCACAAGGGAACTTCAAAAAAGAAGGTTTCCATAGTTTTATAGTGGTCATGGAGGGGTACAAGAAGAGACATGGTTCAAAGGGATCGCTAGGTGTTTAGAATTGCAGGAGTACACGTCCACATCAAAATCCAAAATAGCCATATTTCAACTAAAGGAAAATGCCTTAAACTCGTCAAGAAACCAAGAAAGGAAATTGCACCTTACCCCACACACGGTCCTATAGGACCTATTCACAGATAAGACAGAGAGAAGTACTTGCTAGAATTCTACAAGGAACAAAAAAAAGAAGCCTTTGATTCCTTGTTACAAGGGATTCTATCAGTGGAGGAATATGAGGCAAGATTCATAGACACAGATCAACGCCATGCCAAGCGCTTTGTGTACGAGCTCAATCCTAGGATCTGGCCCCAAGTGTAGATGCGGACACCCACTTTAGTTGTCGAGGTAGTCGAATGCACTTGTTATATTGAAGAGATGTTGGCTAGGAAACCCTTTAAGGAATTAAATACTTATCAGTCACAATTCATGAGGAAGGACCCTTTAACCTACCCTAGAGGAGGGTAATTGAGGCCATGTTGCTACGGAAATAGGTCTGCACCGAGAGTTGTAGTAGTAGATAGATCATTGTAAGATAGTACAATGTCCCAATCTACAACATGAACTCTCTAGAGTACAATGAATTATTAAGGAGCATTTGGAATGGTAAGGAACTCCAAGGGAAGGAACCCCTCTGAAAGTTCTCAATAGTTCATCTCACCTACACTTTTATATGTTGCTTGTTGTAGGTGTGGGGGTCCACACTATTAGCAAGACTGTCCTAAGTTATGATGTGGTAGAGTGTATCAAGAGGGAAATCCCCCAATGAGGAGTGGAGGAAGTAAGCATCAAATCTCTACAACTGTGAATAATAATATGGCTAAACACCAATCCACTATGGTGGAATCATCACGTAAAATCAATGATGTTAAACTCATAATTTTGTTTGATTTTGATGTTCTTGAAAACTTTATTTCTCCAACCTGCAAACAAAATGATTTCAACTCAGTCAAACTAGCTTCAAAGATAAAAACAAGTAGTAGGATCTAGTATTGCAATTGTATTGTAGATTCTCAGGGTGTGTTTTACATTAGTCAAAGTGTATGTCACCTCCATTGGGACTTATGACCTTATCATAGGTATGCACTGGCTTGAGGAACATGGAGCTTTCCTTGACTATTATGAAAAGAAGGTCCTTTGTGTTGATGAGAAAGGGAAGGCTATTGAGATTCAAGGTATCAAACATAGCTTCTCTCTATGTTTCATCTCGACGATGAACGTAAAACAATGTATGAGGAAAGGGTGTGAGTTATATATCGTTGAAGTAGTAAGTAATGAGAAGGGAACCTCATTAAATTAGTACCTAGTGTTAGCTGAATTCAATGATGTGTTTCCGAAGAAACTTCCTAGGTTACCTCATGAGAGAGAAATTGATTTTACAACTGAGATTAAACTTAGTTCAAAGTTGACATCGAAGACACCTTATAGGATGACGACAATTGAGATTTCTGAGTTTCAAATGTAGTTTAAGTAATTGTTTGACCTACGATTCATAAGGCCCAGTATTTCACCATGGGGTGCACCAGTAATATTTGTAAGGAATAAGCATGGTTCCTTGCATCTTTACATAGATTACAAATATTTTGACAGAGCAAGAGTGAAAAATAGGTACCGAATACCTCAAATAAATGACCTCTTTGATCAGATGAAAGGGGCAACATTTTTTTCAATGATCGACTTGTGATTAGCTTACCACCAACTTAGGATCAAGAAAGGTGGCATATCTAAGAAAATATTTTGAACCCAATCTCGGCACTATGAGTTTTTGGTGGCACCCTTTGGCTTGACTAATGCACTGACTGTATTCTAAGCGTCATGAATAGTGTATTTAGAAAATACTTAGATCAATTTGTCCAAGTATTCTTGGTTTGTATCCTTATCTACTCCAGTAATGAAAGAGAGAAGAAGAAACACCTCCAAATGGTGTTTTCATGATTAAGAAAACATAATCTCTACAATAAGTTTCCCAGGTGTTGTTTCTATCAAAAGGAGATCCATTATCTGGGGCAAATAATTTCTAGTGAAGGAATTTTTTATGGACCCAGAAAAGGTGAAGGCCATAATAGATTGGCATGTACCAAGGAATGCACATGAAGTAAGGAGCTTCATGGGTCTACCAGGATACTATAGAATGTTTGTCGAAGGATTATAAAAAGTGATGAAACCCATAACTACCTTGCAGCGCAAGGGTATCGAATATGAATTGACCGAAGAATTTGATGTCACATTCAGTAAACTAAAAGAATTACTAATGAGTGCACCGATTCTACGGGTTCCAGAAATGGAGAAGGCATAAGAAGATTCCTCAAGGCATGTTTTGGGTGTTGTGTTAATGCATGAAGGCCGAGTAATAGCTTATGCATTAATAAATTTAAAACCTCGTGAAGAGAATTACCCTACCAATGATTTAGAATTAGCAGCACTAATTTTATCCCTAAAGATTTGGAGACATTACCTTATTGGGAAAATATTTGAGCTCAAATCACATCACCAAATCCTGAGGTACCTCTTAACACAAAGAGACCTAAATTATACATAGAGGAGATGGAGTGAATTTATGAGTGAGTATGATTTTTGCATTTTGTACATTAGAGGGAAGGATATCATAGTAGTCGATGCCTTACGCAAAAAAGAAACGATTTTCTCTCACATACCTTTAAAGGTGTATTTGAGGGAGAGAGTATTAGTGAAATTAGTTGCATATAGTTGGTACCTAAAAGTCTCTTCGACACTTGAAAATAAATGGAAGATGGAACCTATATTTGAAGGGTATGAGATGGAAGCAAATGGGTTGTTGCAATATAAAACAAAAATGTATATCCATGAGGAAGGTGATATTGGAGAAACTATACTTAAGGAATCCCACACACCAGTCCACTGTGCATCCAAGAGTAAAGAAGATGTATGAAAATATGAAAGAACTCTTCTTTTGGATAGGAGTGAAGAAAGACATGGTCAAATTCATTTCTAGGTTCCTTGAGTGTTAGCAGGTCAAAGTTGATCATCGCCACCTAACAGAACTATTGTAACCACACTACATTCCCATGTCAAAATGGGAGGTTATTTGGATGGACATTATGGTAGGATTTCCTCTTACCTCTCGTAGGCGTGATGCGATTATGTTCAGTGTTGATAATTTGACCAAGACGACTAACTTTAATTTAGTTAAAGAGACATATGATGTTGCAGATGTTACACAGGTATTCATAAGTCAGATTGTTGGTCTCCATTGATTTCCCAAGAAGATTATTTTAGATAGGGATACTGAATTGATGTCCATGTTTTGGACAAGACTATATTTGTCCTTAGGAAGTCATTTGAACTTAAGCATGAATTACCATCCAAAAAACATAGCTAGACATAAAGAGTGAATAAGGTGATGGAAGACATGCTTAGGATGTGTGTTATGGATAAAAAAACCCATTGGGAAAAGCACTTACCCTTAGTAGAGTTTTATTAGAACAATAGTTATCACATCTAAATTGGTATTCCACCTTAACAAGCATTATATGGGAGGCCATATAGAACACTATTGAGTTGGGAAAGGTTAGATGAATGAGTGATTGTGGGACCTGAGTTGATTTAAGAGATGAAAGAGAAGGTTATCCGGATTAGAAAATGGTTATAGGAAGCTCATGATAGGAAAAAGAGTGATGCCAATGCACATAGGGTTAACATAAACTATAAAGTGGGAGATGCAGTTTTCATAAGAATCAACCCTAGTAAGAGTACAATCATGTTTGGGAAGGGGACAAAGTTTTCACCCTGATTCATAGGACCCTTTGAAATTCTAGTGAAAGTTGGACCCATCACGTATAGCCTTGCGCTTCCACCCCATTTGCATAAAAATCATAATGTATTTCATGCATGTGTTTTACAACATTATATAGCATATTATTCTCATAAACTAAACTAGAAGGAACTGGAGGTTTGAGATGAGGGGACCATCAGGGTTGAAACCATTATGTATATCGGACAACAAAGCAAGATAGATCAGGCACCATTTGGTGGACCAGGTTAAGGTCTAATGGGACAAATATAATCCAAGTTATGCTACCTAGGAGGACACAGAGACCATGCATCATGATTTTCCCACACTGCTTTTATTATAACTTTCAGGATAAAGTTTATTGAAGGGTGGGTGTATGTAACACCTCGTTTTGACCTTGTTT
>LPNX011106811.1:0-30443 GCA_001517045.1 Pseudotsuga menziesii | reverse complement strand
TTAATATTGTGATTTATGACCCTCTTTTGATTACGTCTCTACCATGAAAAAATTAATAGGTAATGGTACGTGGATACTGATTTAAATTATGTTCAAGTAAATTATTATGATGGTACATGCATGGTGAAAATTGTTATATTTTTTTTGTTAGTATTAACAAATCATGTATGCACATGTCGACAATTGCACAACCTTTTTTTATGAGACTAACCAACAGGTTTAAAGGATATAAGGAATATTTGGGCCCTACCAAGTGGAAGTACCTCGATGCTATGATTTCCAAAATATATGGTATGAGAATCAATTGTTGTTTCTATATGTCATTATTGTTATTATCATGATGTGCTGATCGAGGTGGATCATATAAAATTTGATCAAAATTAAAGTCTTCCAAATAAAAACAAATGCTTAAAGGATCAAATAGCTCATCAACATATTTCCATCGAAGTTTGTTTCATGCGAAACAACCTTGATATGAAGAAGTTGCCAAGATTTGAACTTTTGACAATGAAGGTTAAAAATGTTAAAAATTGTTTATATTAAAAAAAATTGTTTTGGAAAAAAATGGTTAGAGTCTATCGTATTTGAACCCTATACCTCCACATCCTCATAGAATTCACAATATCCCACTAGTTAAATCCTCCACATGTGTCTATATCCATCAAAACTTATAACCATTGTACAACATGGTATATTTTATATAAACCACCATTCAAAACACGTGGGTGAGGAGGAGAAGCCTGTGGGTTTGACCCCAGGACCTCTTCCCCCAAAGCACAACGCTTTACCATTAGGAAAAAGACCATTCATTGGTTAGGCCATGGAAATATTTTGTTAAGAGCTGGAGAGAAGGTGCGGGGATCCAAAAGGGCATGCGTCCCATGGCACGCAACCCTAAACAAAATATTTTAATGTTTAAAAATCTAATATTTTGGAAGTCACAGGAGAAGAGTGCAGCAGGAAAGCACCAACCATATGCACAGATTCTAGGACTAAGTGTGGGAATAGATCCCAAGATAGTATAGACAATAATGTTCATAGCTCATGAGGTGGGAAAGTACAGTGTCATATAACCTAGGAGGTGTGAACTTCATTATCACATGTGTCTTATATTTATGGTTTACGTATCTGTTTCTACTTTCTTTATGAATTATTTAAAGAATTTAAATTTTTTGTTGGTAGGTATGTTTAATGAATATTTAAGATTCAAATTCAAATCCAATTTTATGGTTAGAAGATCCTAAAATTTTAGATCAAGTTTGCTATCAGAGAAAGATAACAATTGAATTGTGAGTACATGCTAACAAGATCTAGGATACATCGTGGTGAAGGAGAACTTGAATATTTTGATCCGGCGATTGGTTCAAGAAGAGGAAAAATGTATTCACCAAAAGGAGAATACATAGTTTCTTCTATCTCATGTGAAGGGGAATTTATGAAAGATTTCATGAGAATGAAAATGATGGTAGAGGTATTCATCACATTTTGAGAAATCCGTATTATGGTAATGGTTTAGAACCTTCTTTCCATTTACCAGGACAATAAACTATGTCTCCTACCTTCATCTTGTTGTATCCAAATCATTTCTTTTGTCCTACTCAAAACAAATCAAAGAATAAATATTTAGATGCAGACTGCCTATTTTCTTTTACCATAATAGTAAGCTAAGATAATTTTAACCTCATTAAGAAAACCTACAGCTTATACTATGCGAGAATCTCCTAGGATCACACTTAGTGCATTACATATCTTCAAAGTAAACCTATGTTCTACTAGTAAAGGGAGAACCGCTTAGGTGCACCTATCGTGCTTCGTAACCTTATCATATCAACATGGGAACACATATATAGATCTATATGAAGGAATGATTACGACAAAAAAATCCTTCTACATAAGTCCCTTTTACATTCCTTCGTCAACCTCAAGGAATTCTTACATATGAACAACCTACGTTTAGGATATTTTACATTCAGTCAACCTTCAAGGCATATTACATCCAAGTAATTTGCGTACCACACCACATTGAATTTTACACATGAATAACCTATTGTAGGACATATTACTTCCAATTATAGCCAACGAGCTTAGCTAGGACTAATTACATATGAGTAAAAGCTACAAGAATAATTACATATGACCATCCTGCTTCACCAATATTTTTCCCACTCGAACAACCTATCTCATTTCCTATGTGAGATATTATGCATCAAATATTTCTATCATATAAACAAATCAATAATGATTGCATCCAAGGACAACCTAGAGGAATGATTATGTTTGAGAAACCTATGAACTTCATTAGGATGTTACACTTGAACAAGTTGTTTCTCTATCTATGCTAGAACACATCACTCCCTCTTTCGAGGGATCTTGATATGGATCACAACAATTATTTCTCTAAAGTACTCAAACTTCACTCTTTCTAGAGGACTAATCAACACATCAACTATATCATCCTATGTTTCCACATACTGGAGCTTCACTACTCCTCTCTGCACAATATCCATGATATAGTGGAACCTGATCTCGATGTGCTTCAATGTGTAATGGAACACTAGTTTTTTGACACCTTCACACAAATCTCATTGTCATATAAGATATAAGTAACATCTAGCTGGATATTATATAAGTCAGGTAGTAACTTTCCCAACCACAATGCCTCATAACTAACCTAGTAAGAGGCAACATACTTTGCTTCATTTGTACTCACTAACACACATGATTGCTTCTTGTTGAACCTGGATATCATGTGATATCCCAAATTGAAGTAGCAACCCAAGGTTCTCTCCCTATTAGTGGCACTACCTACCTAGTCTAAATCAAGATAACGGTGTAGGTTAATCTTCTGGTTAACATCATATTTGAGGCCATAGTCCAATAGTACCTTTTAGGTACCTAAGAACATGCTTCATAACTTTGTGGTGAACATGCTTTACAGCTTCATGTTAGATTCAATAGGTGTGGATATTTCCTTACAGTCCAACATTTTGAATCTATTCAAAATATCCACTGCATAATTTCCTTGACCAAGGAAAGTACCATATGCACTTTGCCCCAACTCTATTCCTAAGAAGTGGTTCATCATACGTATGTATATTATCTCAAACTATGTAGAAAGTCCCCTCATTGCATATTTAATGAGTTCCTCAACACCTCTCAGAAACAAATCATTTAAATATAGGAGGAGTATCATGGGTCTTTCATCATCCACCTTGAAGAAGAGGTTGGAATATGATTTACTCTTGGTAAATCCCAAGCCCATGAGGAATTTATCCATCCTATTGTACCATCTCCTCGATGTTTCCATCAATCCATACAAGGAATTCTTCAATTTGTAAACATGGGTCTTCCTATCATGTGTATTGAATCCCACTGGTTGATCCATGTATACTTCCTCCTTGAATACACCATTCAAGAAATATTTTTTGAGATTGATATGGTGTATTTTCCATTTCATAACTTTTGTCAAAGAAACTATGTTCCTAATGGAAGTGTACCTCACTACAGGTCCAAATGTCTCTTCGTACTCTATGCCTTCTTTTGATGTGAAGCCTTGTTCTATGAAACTTTCCTTGTTTTTCTATATGCTTCCATCTGTATCATGATTTATATTATAGATCCACTTTGAAGTCACGACATAATTTTTCTTTGGTCTTCTCGTTACCATGTTGGTTTCCTATTGTGGGAGTCCTTTTCAATGATTGTCTCTACTGGTTCTTGGGGTTTCATCATGTCATGATATTCAAGGTATTTTTGAATTCCTTCTCCAATTTCCATATCTCGAACTCTCATCCCTTCAAGTTCCTTGACTTCCTACATAGCTGTCCTCATAGATCTAAAGTATGATCACTCTTCAAGAAAGGTTACATCTCTTATTTATGTTGATGTTCTTGAATACTTGGAAGTATATTCGGTATGACTTTGATGTATCAATATATCCTACTAATTTACCCTTCCTCATAGAAGGATCGATCTTGGTCTATTTCTCCTTTGGGATATGTATGTAAACTAGGAAACCAAATGTTCTTAGATGGCTGTTTCTGGATTCTCTCCTAAGAAATCCTCTTCATAATTCATATTGTCAAGTACTCGATGAGAAGTATGGTTATGTACATATACATTTTTTATTGTTTCCTCTAGCCAAAGGTGAATAGGAAGATCCTAGTCATGCAACATTTCCCTTGCTGCTTCCATGATGGTTTGGTTCTTTCGTTCTGCAACCCCATTCTTCTCAAGATTGTGAGAAGTTCTCAAATCCATCTTAATCTCAGACTATCTACATAGTTCCTTGAATTATTCAAATGTGAATTCTACCCTGTTATCTGACCATAGAATCTTGATCTTCTTAACAGTCTCACTATCGACCAAGGATTTATATTCCTTGAACTTAGTGAAAACTTCACTTTTCCTTTTTAAGAAATATATCCAAGTCTTACATGAGAAATCATTTATAAACGAAACATAGTACACATACCCTCTTAATGAGCTAGAAGACATAGGTCCACATACATCTGAATGTACTATCTCCAGTATTCTTTTATCCTTTCTCTCGCTATTGGGAAATGTCTTCTTCGCATTCTTTCCTTGTGCACATACTTTGCAAATTCCTTCATGCTTTGATCCAAGTAGACACTCTCTTTGACAAACTCAGCAACACAAGAAGAAATTCCTTTGACTTCAGAAAATATGGTTGAAGAATAAAATAATAGACATGCAACTAATAAGATAGAACAACTTATAGAAAAAGCACTTGCTTGCTAGTGAACCAAAATTTTCTCCCAGTTCCACAAGATTATCATGAGAGTCACTACGAACTTTGAGGAATCCTTGACATGAACTCACTGCAATAAAATCAGCCCCTTCAAAGTGCAAATCAATATGGACATACCAAGCCTTGAAGGAAAGATTCACATGGAATCCATCGACAATTGGGTATAACAACTCGAATCTTACTATGCAGCGAATAAACTCTCCGAAGTAGAAAATATCACCATTAAGTCCTTAAAAATGTTAACCTCCACACACTTCTTGTTGGAGAATCTATCGACAAATATGGAAAAAGAAGACGACCCCGTCGGCACATGGGTAAAATTTGTCGAATACGTCGGAAAGGAGTTCTACCTGCCCAACTATCTTGAACAATAGTGTAAAAAGTGGCAGCAGCTAAGGAAATGGAAAGATGAGTCCATACAGAGTTACATCGATGATTTCTATTGACTCATGGCTAGACTTGGCCCCCAAGAAGAAGAGAAATTTCTTGTCCTAATGTATGTCAATGGTTTATCCCCTTACATTCAACAAGACATGGAGTTTATGACTTTCATTACACTTGCAGATGCATTTTAGTAATCAATCAAGCTTGAATTTACAGAGAAAGGAAAATCACGCCTTGTGTAAAAGCTATTAGGTCGAGCATCTGACAAGAAGTGAGGAGGTGACTCCTACAAGTTCAAGAATCCTTCTCAGCCGACTCCATGAAATCCTAATCATCAAAAGAATAACTTTCAAAAATTCGAGAGGGATCACACCAACCAAAATACTACCAGGAATTCATGTGATTATCACAGTTCAACACGACATGATACAACAGAATGAAAATCTCGAAAGACATTTTTGGAAAAATTGTCGACATTCGACTTGTCTAATAGGACCTTGGAAAAATTGGATCCATATGCATCAACCTTCTTGGATTTGACCTCAACCACTCTGAGAGACTCCACAATCGTCAATGAGGAGGAATGCGAGTGCCTATTTGATACACAGAGATGGGTTAAAAAAAATACATTACATCTAATCATGGATAATGGTAGCCAAAAGAAATTTGTTTCTGAATATCTTGTGAAGAAATTAGGTCTTCTCACCACTTCACATCCTCAGGATTACAATATAAGTTGGATGAAGGATGGGAAGGAGCTAAGGATCATGTGCCAATGCAAACTCACCTACTTCATTAATCCTTTTGAGGATGAAGTACTCTGTGACGTGGAACAACTTTCCGTAGCTGATTCCATTTTTGAAAAACCTTACCTATGGAAGTCCATTTGTACTAGTTCCAAAGAAATACAGGACTTAGAACATGTGCATCGACTATCAGGATCTCAACAAAATTTTCGTGAAGAACACATACCCTCTTCCATGGATTGATGAACTCATAAAAATCTGAAAGGTGCTAAGTTTTTTACAAAAATTGACCTCAATTTGGGATAGAACTAGATTCCAATTGAGACCACCGATGTATGGAAAATGACTTTCAAGACAAAGGAAGGATTGTTTGAATGGTTATTCATGCCTTTCAGCTTAACCAATGCACCTACAACCTTCATGAGATATATGGATGACCTTCTATGACATTTCATCAGTAAATGTGTTGTTGTTTATCTCGACAATATCTTGATTTTCAGTCAATCATTGGAAGAACATGTCAAACAAATTTGACAAATTTTCGACACTCTCCAGCAACATCAACTAGATATGAACATGGAATCAATTCTCATTTGTGATGACTAGTATCAAATATTTTGGGTATGTAATTGACTCTGTAGCCATTCATGTTGACCCAAAAAAGTACATATCCTCAAATATTGGCCCATTCCTCAAAAAATTCATGAGCTAAGAAGTTTTTCTTGTTTGGTGAATTTCTATCAACGATTCATACTTGGCTTCAGCCATATCATATAGGATTTATTTCAGTTGATGAGAGGAAATGGGAAAAATGTCTTCAAGTGGACACCAACACAACAATAAGCTTTTTAACAAATCAAAAATAAGATTTGTATTGCGCTAATACTTGTGTTACTTGATTTGCATCAACCCTTTGAGACTGAGATGGACGCATTAGACTATGCGCTCAGCGCAGTGATCACTCAATCATGTCACCTAATCATGTTTCATTTTGAGATTTTCAGCGACACCATTAGAAGGTACTTGACGTATGAAAAAGAACTGTATGCCATTGTGCAAGCCCTTAAGCAATGGAGACAGTACATTCTTTTCAAGGAAATGGTCATCCCCATAAACCTTTGCAGTTCTCTCCATCCTAGTCGAAACTACATATGACTTGACAAATCAAGTGGATTAATTACCTATAATAATTTCAGTTCAAAATTAAGTATCGAAAAAGAAAATTCAATACCGCAGCTGACTGTCTCAGCGGACCACCCATTACTTTACTATGTATAGTGATGAGTATGCAGGGTTACAACACCAGTACTTAGCTGCAATCATATTCAGTAGACTATAATTTTTCTACAATCTATAGACAATTTAAGACTGACAAGTTGTTGACTACCGATTACTTCCTGAAAGACAATGTACTATACAAACTTGGACAACTTTGTGTACCCCAACATGTCAAAATAGTTTACATGTTATCCCATCACAAACTCCTTATAAAATTTCTGGAGGAAGTGCAATGGTAGATCCTTATTGTTATGGAAGGGAATATAAAAAAACATGTACCATCTTTCCATCCAGTGGTCTCTAATTGGTTACCAGATGCACCACTCAATGGAAATATGTGGTCTATTTCTCTCTAGAATGTCATCTATCCAAGGCACTCTAAATAGTGTAAATATATGCTCTTTTGTTATTTTGATCTTCTTAATCTCATTATAGCTCAATCCATGAGCATATTTTTGTCTTTTTATCTCCCTGTATGATTATATGCTATACAAAGCATCATTTAATCTTTTAATTATCCACTATGGTTAGCAATGATGATGACAAGGAGAGACACCATTCATGTCCACCCCTGCAAGGAGAATCGATGTCTCTCAAATGACCAATAACTCTCAAAATATTTGCATAGTGGTCCATAGTATCCACTGCAACCAGAAATGCAAATAAAATATCATTATAAAAATAAACACACATTATAATGACATCTCTAAGCAATGAAAATTGTAAAACTAATGTACGACAAATAACAACATAAACTATTTATAATTTAAATTTTAAAATTGATCTTGAATTTTACACTAAAGAATAAACATTTAAAATTTTTTCATCTTAAATTTATGTCGTGAATTTGTATTAGTTCAAATTTCCAAATGCTTACATTAAATTTATTACCTGTGTTAACTACATATTTCATGTCGAACTCTGTAGCAAGTCTCCTCCTTGCATCTATAATGAGTTTTTCATTGTGTGTTAGAAACAAGTCATCGACATATAGTAGGAGTATCACTCATATTTAGTCTTCCACCTTGAAGTATAGTTTTGAATATGCTTTACTCTTGGTAAATCCCAAGCTCATCAAGAAGCTATCCATCCTATTGTACCATGCCCATGTTTCTTGTTTCAATCCATACAAGCCCTTCTTTGATTTTCACATGTGGGTTTTCTTGTCATGTGTCTCGAATCCCAGTGGCTATTCCACGTATACTTCCTCCTCAAAAACATCATTCAAGAAATTTGTCTTGACATCCATCTAGTTTACTTTCCATTTCCTAACTGCTTCTAAAGTAAGTATGATTCTTATGGAAGTTTACCTTGCCACAGGTGCAAATGTCTTTTCATAGTCTATTCCTTTTCTATGTGATAATACTCATGCTATGAACCTTTCCTTATGTTTCTTGATGCTTCCATCTGCATCATGTTTTATCTTGTAGATCCACTTTGAAGTCACGACATACCTCATCTCTGGTCTTGGAAAAACCTCCTATACATCATTCTTCATGATCGACTAATATTCCTAGATCATCATATCCTTTAATTATTTATTTTCTGTAGCCTCTTCATAGGTGGAACATTCTCTATCAATGATAGCTATTATATGAATTTTCCCTCTTTCTCTCTCTATGTATTCCTTCTAGAGCGCCATACCTTTCAACTTCTCATACGATATCTCGTTCCCATGTTGGTATCGTCTTGTGGGAGTCCTCCTCAAGTGTAGTTTCTATCAGTTATTTGATCATGTCATGATCTGTCAGGTTTTCTAGAGTTGCTTCTCCATGTTTCATGTCTCAGATTCACGTCTATTTAGGTTCCTCCATAAGATTCCTCATAGATATGAAGTATGTCGAGTCTTCATCAAATGTTACATCTCTACTGATGTCGATCTTCTTGAATCCTCAGAAGTATATCTGATAGGCCTTTAATGTATCATTGTACCCTATGAATACACCCCTCCTCCTAGAAGGATTGAACTTGGTCCTTTTCTCCTTTGGGACATGTATGTACACTTGCAAACCAAATACTATGAGATGGATTATTTCTAGCTTCACTCGTGACAAATCCTATTCAGCAGTCTTATTTTCAAGTACTCAATGAGGAGTATGGTTGTACATACAGAGTTTTTCTTGCCACCTCCTCCCAAAGGTGTATAGGAATATCCTCGTCAAGAAACATTGCAATCATTTCTACCATTATGGTCTGGTTATTTCGTTCCACAACCCCATTCTATTGAGGATTGTATCGAGTGCTCAACTCCCTCTTAATCCCATATTATCTCTATAGTTCCTTGAATTATTTTGAAGTGAACTCGTTGCCATTATATTACTGTAGAATCTTGATCTTCCTATCTTTGTGGTTCTCCACCAATGCTTTATGTTCTTTAAACTTGCTGAAATTTCACTTTTCTCTTTCAAGAAATATATTTTCGTGTTACATGAGAAATTATCTATAAAGGAAACATAGTAGAAATACCTTCTTAATGGACTAGAATACATGGGTCCACATACATCCAAGTGTACCATCTCCAATAATCCTTTATCCTTTTCCTTACTGCTGGGAAAAGTATTCTTTCCATTCTTTCATTTTCCACATTCTTTTCAAACTCCTTCATGATTTTCATGGATCTCTCGCGGTCCTAAGACTCATTTTATTGCCATTGGTAGTGCTCTATTAATGCACATGTGAAATATTTGTGTGCCATAGTTCATTTGGTTATCTTAAATCATGAACCAATGCTTGTTCAGGCTGTCACTTTAACTTGTACAATCCTCCATCTTCTTCTCCAATCATTGTTGCATACTCTATTTTATTTCCTCTGGGACACATTAGCACTTGGCCATCGAAAAATGCAAACCTAATTCCCTTTGAATCTAATGCAGATATGGAGAGAATATTATTCCTCAATCCTGGAACATACAACACATCCTTCATCTTTAAGGATTTCCCAGAGTCAATCTTCTATGAATATTTTCCACTTCCTTTTGTGGATTATTGATAATCATCGGCAAGTTTCACCTTGTGAGGTGGCTCATGTTCATACATATTAATGATTGATTCCTTGTATCCCTTAATGTGTTTGGAAACTCCACTATCCACGAGCCAAACATTGCTTCTGTCTATGATAGTGCAAGTAAGTGTTTAGATTAGCACATACTCTGCATCTAAATCATCCTTCTCTTGTTTCAATATTTTTTTTGTTGGCTCATCATCTTATCCAATATTAGCATGGTGTCTTCTTTTCTGGATGGGACAATCTCTTTCCAAGTGTCCCTTTTCATCACAAGTATTACATCAAACATTTGAAATAACTCTTTTGGTCTTCTTCAGTTTCTTGTCCTTCTTCTTGTTGTGATGAAATTTCTCTGTCTTCTCCTTCTTCTTGAAGTTATTCCTAGTGGACACTAGAAGAGATTGATCGTTAGTTGGTCATGTATTTTCTTCTCTTGTCAGATGTCTAGCTTCTTCTTGTACACATTCTTCTTGAACTCTACTAAAAAAGATCACCTTCCTTCTTGTACACATCACTTGAATGACTCAGTACCATGATCTAGGGAGAACATTCAATGTAGTCATTAAAATTTATCCTTCTTTTCCATTCTCTTCAACTATTTCAATTTTTTCTTTCATTTGAGCAACCCTTGTTAAAGGAGGGTGCTTATCTTGTGTGTTATGAAGAATCCTAAGTTCGAGCATGGAACTAGTTCTAGGAAGGGTGTTAATTTTTGCATGGAAGGAGTTATAGTTAATACTCCTCCTTGTGTGTGTGCTATGTGGTACTCTGAGTAGCTTACTTGAGCCTTCCATCTCCTACCTTGGGCATGTTAGGTATTTTTACTTGTTATTAGGCTAGTTCATTACAGGATGTCTCTTCACTACTTCTGAAGTGACATATCTTATCAGTGAATCAGTTCATGTGTTGTACACCATTCTCTACAAATGTATCTATCATACTCAAAGAATTGATGCATTTTTCATCGTCCATATTTGGAGGGTTTTTTGAGGGTATATCTTTTCTTTTATGGTTGAGTGATTTATGTGACTAATTTGTTTATGATATTCATATGTCATTGATTTATTTATGAGATTCATTTGTGGTTGATTTATGTGATCCATATGTGCTTAAATTAATTGATGGAAATTTAAAAGTTCAAGAATCTCCATATTATCTCAAAATATTAACAATATTACTTTTTACTTATTTAAATTCAATCAACCCAATAAAACAATAACACATAATATCTATCAATAATAAAAAACAAAACAATAGATTTAAGTGTCTACACTTTTAAGACAAAACTACAAAAACTTTTATTTATAACATCTTGGTAGATGTACACTAACTATTACAAATACTTATACAACTCAACCTAGTGAAGACATCAATCCACTAAGATGCAAATCCTTGTAAGAATAAACCTACTCTTACTCATATTCACATACAAGAACATAATAGATACATTGTTTCCCACCACTAAGGACAAAGAACCAACTTATAAATAGACACCAATCACTTTGTTTGAACCACATCAACCCATAGTTACAATTTTAGCTTTATTAAATAATACTTCTCTTCATATTTCTTGTTAAAGGTTTCTCTTAATATAAAACAATATTGATTCTATTTCTTTTCACAATTATATGTCTTGGAAAGCCTTCAAGTTGAGTCTATTTGAAAATGCAAGACTACCTTTAAGCAAAGAATTAATTTGTTTTCATTCTCCCAAATTTTCCTTCTCTCCTAGAAAATAACAATTTACCAATAAGTCCATGGTTGTGGAAACTTATGGTATATAATTTATCTAACATAAAAGTGGAATTTACCCACCAAAAAGTGGTTGCATAAACCCATGACATTTTCACATATTATTACATGTAGAAGAAATAATTATGTGCTCACCCATTACAATGAACATCATCAAGTGTCATGAACATATGGGTTAACCCTCTCTACACATGTTTATTAAGATAATAAAGATATGTCGATTGAATGAAACAAGTCATTTCTTTTTATATCAATAACAATATTACGAAAATCAAATAGTTATTTGCATTAACTTCATTAAATGCATTTTGCATAGACTTATTCATGAACATGTGGGTTAACGCTTTCTACATATGTTTATTAAAATAATAAATATATGTTGCTTCAATGAAATAGGTCATTTACTTTGATATCTATAAGAATATTATAAAAATTAATTAGTGATTTGCAATGACTTCACAAATGCATTTTGGATAGACTTATTCATGTACATATGGGTTAACACTCTCTACATATACTTATTAAAATGATAATAAATATATGTTGATTCATTCAAACACGTCATTTCCTTTGATATCAATAACAATATTTAAAAATCAAGTAGTGATTTGCATTAACTTGATTGAATGCACTTTGCATAAACTTATTTTAGGGTAACTTAGCTACCAACTACCTGTCTATATACAATGAACAAATTTTGACTGTACCAATCTTGGGATTCACATAACACCAAAGACTAATTTTCTATATATTCCCTTTGTATTTTAAGGAGGAGTCTAAAAAGGGGAAGATTTTGACTTTCAGGATGATTTCTGTCGGAATGGTGAATTTAATGCATAAAATTAGTAATTTTGTTGTATGTTGTTTGGTGTTTGTTGGAGGATTTTAAGGCCATTAATGAAATCAAGTGACATGGAACCCCCCAACACCACACTATGTAATATATGATAGTGTTTTTGCAATATTTGAAAATTCCATTAAGATTCATGCACAGGAAAGGGTAAAAGCCAGCTAGGAAAAAATGGAAATTTATTGTCTGTATTTTAAACATTTTTAAAGCATTTGCACTCTATGAAAACTTTAATGAAAGAAGATAAAGAAGCTTACAACTACCTATCTATATACAATGAACCAATTTTGACTATGTGAATCTTGGGACACAAACAACACTAACTACTTCTTTTCTATATATTCCCTCTGTATTTTAAACACCCTTTAATCATTTGCATTCTTTGAAAACTCTAACGAAAGAAAGTGATATGGATCAAGATTCTAGTAGAAAGATATGCTTAGTCTTTACTATTGACACTAGGAAAACCACCACCAAAGCCCAAATACTTATGTCTGCCTTTGTCAACTACAACTCCACTTTTCCCAGCATGTGTATGGGAGAAGACGCAAGAACCAATGTGTGGTCATGGACCAGAACCCTTGATTCCAAGAAAAGAGGGGACCGTCGCACTGATCAAGAGGAAGAGGTCGTTCCAAGGAACCCTTAAAGCATGGTCATGCAATAGTGTTGATTCCAATTGGATCATCCCACTGAGCTTCTTAAAGACATACACCCCCAAACCTGTAAGTCCATTCATATTTATTTATTTATTTACTTACCGGTATCTATTTACTGATTATTGTTCTCTTCTTACTGATTAGTGTTCTCTGCTTACTACTTAGTGTTCTCTGCTTATTGGTTTGTGTTCTCTCATTTGAGTTTCTTCATGCAAGTTTCACTGTCACAAAATAAGTCACATTTGACGATTGATAAAGTGAAGTCAGTATTTAGATGACCTCAGGAATGAACTTTTAAACACTTTTTTGAGACTTTTAAATGCTTTTTTGGAAGTAATATCTTCATTGCACTACGTTTACCTTATGAATCAGTTTAGGGTTTATTAAGATGAAAGGTTAATATTTTGCTTTTTTTTTTAATAAAAAGGACATTACCCTTTTGTTTATTTATTTATAAATAGATTTTGTTGTGGCTATACATATGGTAGATAATACATGTTAAATTTTATTATTTATTTTTATGTTATTTATTAATTAAAATAAGTTAGAAAATATATATTTTCTTAATATTTATCTTTAACAATTTAGACATAATATATACAATAGAAATTGGTAATAGATTAGAATTGAGTTTTTTCTATTTTATTGTGGTAGTACATCATTTATGTTACTTAAACAATTTGCAAGATTATATATTTTTAAAATGTGGTGTTTATTGGATGTGTATCATAACGTTTTATATATTGCACATTGAAATACACAATTTGTTATCTCATATCACTAAATTGAAAGAGTTAATAAACCATTTTTTTACACTAGTTAGATGTAGCCAATTTAAAAAATATGAAATAAATTTTCATATAAGCCATGCTTTATCTAATGAATATGATAATGTATGATAATAGTATGTCCAAAATGTTCTATACTAATTAGATATAGCTACTTTCAAATAGACTAGATTAATGTGAGGTGAATACTTTTTTTCTATTTAATAAATGGCATTTTTTTAAAAACTTTCTACATGCATTTGTAATGATTGTTTCAAGTTAGAAGTGGGGGATACTTCACCCTTAGTAGTGTATTTAGTAACTCTTGTTCTAAAAGATTATTGTGTAATGATTATTTTATAACAATTATAAATTGATAATTATTCCATGTACTTCATATTACTTATAAACCATAAATATCATTAATAAATTTGATAGCATTTTGAAAGAGATGTTTTTTCTTTTCTTAATGGAGAATTAGTAAGATTTAACATCACCTTTTAATTAAAATGAATATAAAATTATTGGATGAATATGAATTTGAACTGTTTTCCTTTTATAACTTATATAGAAGTGCAAGAGAATTGAATTCACTTGCTAAGTATTATATTACACTTATATTTAGATTTGAGTTTAATGACATTGCAATATTCTCCACTTTAAGTATGTGCAATTTATTGGATGTGTATCACAACATTCATTGCTTTTCCAATTGAAATACTTAAATTCTTGTATCATATCAAAACAAGAATCATAAAATATGAATTATAAATAAGAATTCTTGTATATTAATTTGATTTAGTTATTTTTGAACAAATGAAACAATTGCCACTTATCGTGCTTTGTCAAAAGATTAGAATAATATAAATAAACTTTTGAATACAATCTTAGTGATTATTGATTTTAGAAGTTGGATATAGTTCACTCATAGTACACTATAGATTTAACAGCATTTTCTTAATGAATGAGATACTATTTAGTAGTACTGTGTCCAAATGGTTTTATACTAGTTAGATGCAGCCATTATCAAACAAATGAAATAAGTATCATGTGTCATGCTTAGTTGAATGGATGGAATGATGTCAATAAAATTTATGACCACACTCTTACTAATTATTGATTTTATAAGTTGGATATATTTCACTCATAGAAGTACATAGATTTAAAAAAACCACACGTTTAAGCCAATTTTTAATACTTTGTCAAAATTATTTTATAATAATAGTTATATATAGTCAATTCCAAATAAATGATTTTTTTTCTTATGAGACATGATTTGTTTATTGAGTGAGATGATACTTGATAATAGTGATTCAAACATGTTTTATAATTGTTAAAAATACCCAATTTTAAATACATTAGATATCCATGTATTCAAAAAAATTTCTAGCTACATTTTTAGTGATTATTTGACTATAGAAGAAAGGATAGATCACTCATATCTATATATAGATTTAACAATAAAATATTAAGATTATTTCAGTTCATCCTTCATTAATTAATATTACATTGTATTTCAAACTACTTTTAAACAATGAATATTAGTAGTAGTTTGGATAGTTTTTTGAAGGTAGAATTCTTTTAATGGGGAATCACTAAGATTTGTTGATTTTTTAGCTAGGAAATTGTTCTCCTAGTGATTTTATCCTATGTCACCAAAAAGGGGAAATTGACACGACCCTTGCTTTAAATGACTTAAGATGATCATTTAATTCCACTTTAGAGATGAAAGTTACTTTTGATAAATTTAAGTGACATGAGTGAAATTGAGTTTGGAGATACTTAAATGTGCATTTAATCTCATCCATCCATCTAAATCAATGTCAGCCCTTGGATTAGATGTCTCTTCACTCACCCTAGGATTGCAAACAAAAAGACATGGAAAGGATTTTCATTTCATTATTTCAGGAGATTTGAGAGAGGTGAGAGAAAGTCGACTTCTTCAGAAGAGGAGGATGTAGCTAAGTGAGAATATTATTGGCACAAAAACCAAGGAAACTAGGGAAACATTTATTATACATAAATTCCAAGGAGAGAGAGATAAAGCATTAAATACTAGTAGTTGGCATGCATTATGAGGAATCATACAACATCATTAATTATTGTGACCATAAAACTAAGAGACATTTTTATCAGGCATATCTGGGCATAACTTTTGAGTCACCATGGGCAAAAAATCGACGAAACATTTAAATGAATTAGGGGGCACGAATTTAGAGAAGAGAAAAAATGGGCATAAATTTCGAGGTCCATGTGGTTTGAATTCCAACATGACACATTGCACACCTTTCCAAGAATCATATGCATACTTTTCGAGGCATCCTTCATATTTATCATTGAGATAAGTTGTATTTGTAAATTATTAATTGCATTTTGATGCATCGTGTGCATACTTTTCGAGGCATCCTTCATATTTATCCTTGATATAATTTGTACTTGAATTTTTTTAATTTGATGTGTCTTTCATTTTGAATAATTAAAAATTACTCTCTTAAATAGGTTTTCCACTTGTGGGTTTTTCCTTGGAAATTTGCCAAAAATATGATGCCCAAAATTTTTCTTGTGTGTGACAATGAGTAAATTTATGCTTCCTACATTACTGATTTTTCAAGTGTTTCATGTACAATTTTGTTATGAGAAATCAATTCATCTACAACACAAATTTCTATTGGGTTGGGAATTAAACAATGAGTAAGTAATTTGAAACTAGGGTGGAAAAATACCCATAAAATTAACATGGTATTAGAGCTTGGGGGAATATTATTGTATTGAGACTTTAAAATTGTCAGTTATCTTATTTTGTAAGTGAGAAATACCTTGTTGAAGTTTGAAATTGCATTGAAATGGCTACACGAGTTAGGTTAGAGGATGGGAATGATGTGATTTGAAATTTTGAACCATGGAAGGCTAGTATTGTTCTTATCTTAGAGGAAAATTAAATCTCGAATGAAGTGGTTAATCACACACAGGATCACCCAATTCATGTTTGAGCTCCCACTCATGCACAACCACTTTCTACCAAGGATAAAAAGGACGTTAGGGTTAGAAGTATAAATATTTAAGTAGTTAAATACCATGTGATTCATCACATATAAGGTAAATATCATTCATATAAGATGTGAGATGCTTTGAGAAAATTGTACAAGAGTTTTATGGAGAATCATAAAATGGTGTTGAGGGAATAATTTAAGAGTACTAAAATGGCGAGAGTAGAGGGAGTGACTTCCTATATTACTAGGGTATATCAGGTGAGACATGGGGATGCAACAGTTAGGTAGGTTTTTTATAGAATTGACCTAGTGTTCACAACTAGGAATGGGGTTACAAATCATTGGGATATTTTTGTCAAGGCTATAGTTTCCATGGATAAATTTACTTCATGGGATAAAATATAGGATGATTTCATGCAAGAGGAGGACCAGAGAGGTTTTGTGCATGGAATCTCTTCCAACAGTAGGGAAGATGAGGACAATGTGGCTTTGACTGCAAACAGGAAGAAGGAGTACAAAAAAGGCCCCGTGTAGGGTGGGGATAAGAAACAACAACAACATAGTGGATGTAATAGGGATTTGAGCAAAGGGCACCTGCAAGAAGCTACTACCCAAATATGATGCAATGGAAGCACGCAAGCAAAAAAAAATAAGAACGTGCATGCACCCCTAGAGATGTGCACGAGATCCTGCTTTGGAAATGGTGAACCTCCATGATGGATTGTCAATGTGGATAATAGGAGAATGCACATGCTCCTAATGACACACATGCACACATATGTTGACACGCATGCATGTTTTGTGTGATTGCATATAGGGACATGTGTGAATCCTTGTGTTTAAAAAAAAAAGTGAACAGTTTTGTTTTGTTCATCATCATCATTCCATTGAAAATGCTTGAAAATGAAATCAAATAAAAATTTCAACTAAAACTATTATCACCATCATCATTGTTCTTCATCATATTCGTCATCATCATCATCCTCATCATCATCATCATCACCATCATCATCATCATCATCATCATCAACATCATCCTCATGATTATCATCATAGTCATCATCCTCCTCCTCATCATCACCGTCATTTTTCATCATCATCGTCATTGTCATCATCTTCGTCATCATCCTCCTCCTCCTCCTCCTTCTCCTCCTCCTCATCATCATCATTGTCATAATCATCATCATCATCATCATTATCATCACCATGATAGTCATCATCATCCTCATCATCATAATCATCGTCATCGTTGTCATCATCATCACCATCATCATCATCATCATCATCATCATCATATTCATCATCATCGTCATCATCATTGTTCATCATCATCATCATGGTCATCATCAACATCATCATCCTCATCATCATAATCACCATCATCATCATCATAGTCATATTCATCATGATGATGATCATCATCATCATGACCATCATTATCATCACCATCATTATTCATCATCATCACCATCTCCATCATCATCATCATCATCATCATCATCATCATCATCCTCATGATCATCATAGTCATCATCCTCGTCATCATCATTGTCATCATACTCCTCCTCATCATCATCATTGTTCACTTCATCATTCCATTGCAAATTCTTTGCAATAAAATCAAAGAAAAGTTTCAAATAAACCTATCATCGTCATCCTCATCATTGTTCGTCATCATTGTCATCATCATCATCATCCTCGTCAACATCATCATCATCATCATCATCACCATCATTGTTCATCATCATTGTCATCGTCTTCATCATCATCATCATCATCATCTTCATCGTCATCATCATCATCATAGTCATCATCCTCACCATCATCATTGTCATCATCCTTATCATCATCATCACCATCATCATCACCACCACCACCACCACCACCATCATCATCATGATCATCATCCTCCTCCTCCTCCTCCTCGTCATCATCATTATCACGAACATTGTTCATCATCATAGTCATCATCATCCTCATCATCGTCATCATTGTCATCATCAACATCATCATCCTCATCATCGTAAACATCATAATCATCATCATCATAGTCATAGTCATCTTGATCATCATCATCACCGTCACCATCATTGTTCATCATCATCGTCATCTCCATCATCATCATCATCATCATCATCATCATCATCATCATTTTCATCATCATCAACATCCTTATCATCATCATCATACTCATCATCCTCATCATCATCATTGTCATCATCCTCCTCATCATCCTCATCATCGTCATCATTGTTCATCATCATCATTCCATTGCAAATGCTTGAAAATAAAACCAAAGCAAATTTTCAACTAAACTTATCATCGTCATCATCACCATCATCATCATTGTTCCTCATCATCATCATCATCATCATCATCGTCATCATCATAATTGTTCCTTATCATCATCATTGTCATCATCATCTTCATCGTCATCATTATTGTCATCATCAACATCATCATTGTCATCACTGTAATCATCATAATTATCGTCGTCATAGTCATTGTCATCGTGATCATCATCATCATCGTCGTCGTCGTCATCATCATCCTCATCCTCATCCTCATCATCATCATCATCACCATAATTGTTCATCATAATCCTCATTATCATCGTCATTGTCATCATCAACATCATCATCCTCATCATCGTAATCATCATAATAATCATCATCATAGCCATAGTCATCATGATCATGATCATCATCCTCATCCTCATCCTCCTCCTCCTCCTCATCACCATCATTGTTCATCATCATTGTCATCGCCATCATCGTCATCATCATCATCATCATCCTCATCATCATCATAGTCATCATCCTCATCATCATCATTTTCATCATCCTCCTCCTCCTCATCATCATTCCATTACAAATACTTGAAAATAAAATCAAATAAAACTTTCAACTAAACCTATCAACATCATCACCATCATCATCATTGTTCCTCATCATCAGCATCATCATCCTCCTCCTCCTCCTCATCATCATCATCACCATCATCGTCATCATCATCATCAGCAGCAGCAACATCGTCATCCTCATCCTCATCCTCATCATCATTTTCATCATTCTCATCGTCATTGTCATCATCCTCATCCTCATCATCACCATCATTTTTCATCATCATCGTCATCGAAATCATCATTATCATCGTCATCATCATCATCATCCTCATCATCATCATCCTCCTCATCATCATCCTCATCATCCTCATCCTCATTATCCTCATCATAGTCATCCTCCTCCTCTTCCTCCTCCTCATCATCCTCATCCTCATCCTCATCATCATAGTCATCATCCTCCTCCTCCTCCTCCTCATCATCATCATCATTATCATCACCATCATATTCATCATCATCCTCATCATCGTAATCATCATCATAATCATTGTCATCATAGTCATACTATTCATCATCATCATCATCATCGTCATCGTCGTCATTGTCATTGTCATCCTTGTCATCATCATCATCATCATCATAGTCATGATCATCGTCATCATCATTATTCATCATCATCGTCATGGTCATCATCATCAACATTATCAACATCATCATCCTCATCATCGTAATCATAATCGTCATCATCATAATCATCGTCATCATAGTCATAGTCATCGTGATGATGATGATGATGATGATGATCATCATCATCATCACCATCATTGTTCATCATCATCACCATCACCATCATCATCATTATCATCATCATAGTCATCATCCTAATCATCATCATTGTTATCCTCCTCCTCCTCCTCCTCATCATTCCATTGCAAATCCTTGAAAATAAAATAAAATAAAAAGTTTTAACTTAACAGATGTATGCACACATGTTCAAAACAAAGTTTTAACTTAACAGATGCACGCACACGTGTTCAAAACAAAGTTTCAACTTAATAGATGTGTGCACACGTGTTTAACGTGCACACACTTAGAAGAGTGAGCGCATTTCTAGTGCATGTGCGTTATGTTTTAAACTACACACATGTGTGATTTAAATTTAGAAGTTTGGTGGGCACCTTTCTTCCAACCTACATGGTGGATGACTTGGCTGCTTTGGTTTTAGGTTCGGGTTGCCTAACCAAGTGGTTTAAGCTGTCTTATGACATAAAAAAAAATTTGTACCACTTCTCCTATCTCGTGCATGATTTTGCATATGCCATACTTGTCCACTGGTAATGAAAATTCACACACTTGTGTAACGTTCTCTGTAGATTCTGAATATGTAATTTTTATTTAAATCTATCATTATTTTCTATTTTCTATTTAATTTTAAATGGACTAACATCAATCTAACACAAAAGGTAGGCTATTTGCATCAGCTATAACATTTGATTTCCTCGCCTATTTAGAAAACGGAAAAGAACCCGAACAAGAAGACACAAAGACCTACATCCTAAAGAAAAATATCATTCATTGACTATGTTAATACCAAGATGTTGTGGACCAATGCTCAACCTTGTCATTTTAGGGTGTCACTAACTTCCTTAATTATATATATATATATATATATATTGAAAAATAATGCTGCACTAGACACACCTATTATCTACAAGTCTATATAATGTTTTTCACAAAATTCCACCATTTGCATACCAAATGAGTGGACCAACGGAAACATATTCATTAGTTTTTGGGAAAAAAATAACATACCAACCGTAGAAGAACCTCATTATTTGGGATTTATACTTAGTTTCCATAAATAAAAGTCATATATTCTGGAAGGTAATTCGATTGTCCATGTTTCATATTCTTACACCATATTCGAAAAGGTTTTGTAGGTACCTCTAATATTTATTTTTGACATTCAGATTTATGTTTTTCCAGAATTCCATTGCAACAAACGCGTCATAAGTGACCAGCATTAGCTTGCACCAGCCCCAAAGTCAAGTGATTTGATTGTCAAGGATTTTGACACTATGCCTCGCAATGTCCAAACAAGAAGAAGAAGAATCATTAGTCTATAACTTTAGTAGAGATTGAGTATATAACCATATTCGAGAGAGAGTTTTGTCTTTGTGCTTAACATGTTTATAGAAAGAGAGTATATCTCATCACCAGCATAGACATATAGATTGAAAGGGATCATTGCTTGTTGACTGGCCATTCATTTAGTGCATCCACCTCTAGAACTTGGTATATTGACAGTGGAGCTTCAAGCCACATGACAAGTACTCAGGAGATGTTCTTCAAGCTTTCAACAAGATCAGATGAAGCGATGGGACTGAAGGATTGTACTGCTACAAAGTTCTTATTTGAGAATGCCATGACATGATTGGAATTCCCAAATATTCAAATAAGTGAGCAAAAATCACTTTGTCAACTAGTTGATTGCAAAAATCACACAGGAATTCCATATTCAGCATAGAAAGGAAATTCATTATCACCCTTAAGCAAAAGGAGTTGCCAATGTGTTTAACAAAATTCTAGAGAATGCATTAACAAAGGTTTGCAACATTCAAAGAGATGACTAGGATCAAAAAATTTAAGTTGTATTATGGGCATATCGCACAACTTGTAAGAATCTAATAGGACAAACTCCAATCTAGTTGGTGTATGGACAAGAAGTTATGATTCCCATGGAGTATATTGTCTCAAGTCGAAGAATTGATGTGATCACAGAGATTACAGATGTTGATGTTGTCGAAGAAAGATTGTTGCAAATTGTGCAAGTGGAAGAAGAATGTTTTGTCGTAGGATTTCATCAAAATAATGAAAAGCAAAGGAAAAAAGCATGGCATGATCAACACAGTAAGAGGAATCACTTTGAGATTGGAGGACTTGTTCTTATGTATGACAGGAAAGTTTTCAAGCATCCACGAAAGTTGAGAGCACATTGGTTATGACTGTATATCGTTATAAAGATCACTGATGGAGGAGCACTAAAATTACAAAATTAGATGGAATAGATGTCCAAGGATTGGTGAATGGAAGTCGAATGAAGTCGGATCATGATAATTGTGACTTAGACGTATAAGATAAAAGCATGAAAAATAGAAAAAGGAAGAGGAAATTTTTTGTTCATAGATTCCTAGTCTGCCGCATTTAAAATATGAAATCTCCCAAACTCAATGTTTGGTGCAAACCATAAATTCATTCCGAAGACACATAGTGTGTAAGAAGAAAAGGAGATTTGAGGAAGGCAAGAAAACAGGTCGAAAGGATTTCGCTGTCGTTGAGAGAAATACATCCAACGTAGATATGATAGTTGGATGTTAGTCATTTCTGATATGATAGTTACAGGGCATTAATATGAAAAATACAAGGAAATTTGACAACATTCTTTAGGGCCACGTCTGTCTTTATGGAAATAACTACCACTCAATGTTTTAGTTAAACAACAATGTGTATAAAATTTTCCTTAATTATTTGGATGATGTACCCATGTGGCTTAAAGATAAATTATTTTGTATTTATTTCCCACATGTTTGAAGAATGACTGGGGGGGAAATGGTTTCATTCTATCATCCTTCACATCGAATTGATTTCATTCTATTTGGATGAGAGAAGATAAAAAAATTCAGCAAATTAAAAGAGTGGAAGAAGGTTACTAGAGCATGGTTATTTATATCTCTATTGCTAGTTCATCTATTGAGTATGAAGTTGAGACTGCATCACCTACACCAATCATGGAATATACAATGGGATATGTCCCACCACAACAGTAGGCTCCTCTAGTTTTTGAGAAATTTCTAGTCCATCTAATTAGGGCATCCATAAAATCAGTTGTAGACCTACCAGGTCCCTCTGAGACTACATGGGGAAAGCGCACAGGTAATAGGAAGCAGAAAGAGAAAGAAATAACACCACCAACACCATCACCAGTATCTAGGGAGGATGGATGCTTTGAAACCAATTTTTTTTTATCCCCATACATCCCACCAATGCGTGCAGATGCCCCAAAGGTGATAATTCTAAATAATTTGGGTGCTCCACTTGTCATGGAAGTGGTTCCTACTGCACTTAATATTTATATGGTTTATTTGGCAATGTATAAGGCATAAGATTTTAAGTGACCAAGGTACAAACATTGTCAAATAGTTGATTGCAAAACTCACACAAGAATTCCATATTTAGCATAGAAAGACAATGCCTTATCACACTCAAGCAAAAAGAGTTGTCGAAGTCTTTAACAAAATTCTAGAGAATGCATTAACAAAGGTTTGCAACGTTCAAAGAGATGAATAGGATCAGAAAATTTGAGCTGTATTATGGGCATATCACACAACTTGTAAGAATCTAACAGGACAAACTCCATTCTGGTTGGTGTATGGACAAGAAGTTATGATTCCTATGGAGTATATTGTCTCGAGTCGAAGAATTGATGTGATCACAGAGATTATAGATGTTGATGTTGTCGAAGAAAGATTGTTTCAAATTGTGCATGTGGAAGAAGAACGTTTGGTTGTAGGCTTTCATCAAAATGTTGAAAAACAAAAAAAATAACCATGGCATGATTGATACATTCATAGGAAGCACTTTGAGGTTGGGGGAATTTTTCTTATGTATGATAGTAAATTTTTCAAGCATCCACGAAAGTTGAGAGCACATTGGTTATGACCGTATATCGTTACGAAGATCACTGATGAAGGAGCACTAAAATTGCAAAACTTATATGGAATAGAGGTCGAAGGATTGGTGAATGGAAGTCTAATGAATTCTTATCATGAAAACTGTGACTTGGACGCATAAAATAAAAGCAAGAAAAAGAGAAGAAGGTAGAGGAAAAATATTGTTTGTAGATTGCTAGTTTGTTGCATTAAAAACATGAAGTCTCCCAAAATCGATGTTTGGTACAGACCAGAAACTCATGGCGAAGACTAGAAATGTATTATGTGTAGATCATGCTCATGTATATTTTTTTTATCTTATTAAAATATAATATTGAATTATTGGGGTTCGGCACGAGCCACTTATTAACTTCTTCAAATTTTTAAGGTCACACAGTTCATTAAAAGAAAATTTTCACACATTAAATGACATTGGAATATTTTAAAAAATTATCATTGGGAAGCCAACATAATATTCTACAATTTTTTTTTTTACTGCAACTCAAAATTTGCATGGCATATATGCATTTCTAGGGATTCTATCTAGCACATGAGAAAAAAATCAAGTTTTCATCGCCAAATTTGGCCAAAAAGTGTTACCCACCTTCATGGAATCATTCCAATGCTACTTTATGCTTTAAAACTGGAAGTAATCCAGAAAGAAACTTGAGGACTAGTGCCTGTTCAAAATTTTGAATCTAGATCTTAGAGTGGTGTTATAGCTGATTTTACCACACCAGGTGAATCACACTTGTATGGCCTTCCCCTGTCCCTATGCAAACTCCTTAGACCCCTTGGACCATTTTTTGTCCTTCGATGTTTCCTATACCATCCCTATAAACATGTGAACGTTGCTATACACGAATTTTAAACCCCTTATCGTGTATATACGAGGGTTTGACCCTTAAAACAACGTACATCGGGATGTGTACAGAATCTAAATCTTTTTGGAGTTTTCCTTGACATGGATCTGACTCACTTGTCTCTTAGATTTTCATATGCCTTGAGATCTCTCTGATTTGACCTTTCATTACCCCATTCAAAAGCTATATAAGGAACCCTTTGGATACATTGAAGGCATATGAGAGAATTGAGAGCAAAGAAACTATAGTCCATTGTTGCCGAAACTTATGCTTGAGTTTGCATCCCTTTGTCCCTTGGAGCACTTTAGTGTTCTTCCCAAGCTTTCCTTTGCTTGTGAGCTTGCTATTGAGAGATGTAGGATTGAAGTGGTGCAGGCCCAAGTGGGGGATTCAGTTTCTCTGAATCGTAGACGTGCCAATAGAGGTTGTATTCATTGTAATCTCCAATTTTATATTAATAGAAATATCTTTTTCTGTCCAATAATGTATGTTTGAATGAATATTTTATCCATGGATGATTTCAAATGCTTATACATTGTTGATTATATATGGTAGAGTAGATATAACACCAATATATAGTATGCTTGTCTTGTTTACTTGTTGTTGAGGAAGTGATTCATCAATTCAAGCTAAAGTTGGAAAGCTCAACATGGATCTACTTCAACCATCCAGAATAAGGTATGAGGTCTAATCCTTTAGTGTTAGATATTTGATTTCTCTTGCATATTGGAAAAGATTGATCTCTAGAGTTAAGCTGTCTGTTGTGGTACTCCAAGACATAGGAATTTCTCTTTGTAGTAGAATTGGAGACTTCGCTAGGGAGTTCCTAGTAGTTGTCCTTTGGGGGTTTTCTATCAGCATTCAATGACTTTGAATTGCTCTTATTTCTCTGTTTCTGTGTCGGGTCTGGGGGCATGTTTTCTTGGTAGTGTTTGATTGGTGTGAAGTTTGTCTCAACTTGTTTTTTGCCTTTACTTTTATGCACCTTTCTTCCTGTACGCAAGTTTTTAACTCACAGTCACGTATATACATGGGTTTCATTGCTATTTCCACGTACACATGCGAGTTTACTGCGAACAGTTGTGTATGCCCTTAGTTTTTCATTCTAGAGGAAGATTGATTGTTGATGGGTGAATTTGGATGATTGCTGAGTCTCCTTTGATATTGCTCGAGTTTGTATACACCTCTGTTTCTGACCAGAGACATTTTTTTTAGGGTAAAATTTCTTTTTTGAAGAATGTTCTTTTCATTGCATTTTCGATTTTTTGTTTTGGGATTAGTGCATTAGATTTATTTTACCTTAGTATTTTTCTTGAGTACTGCTTGATTGTGCTTGCAAAGTATGGGGGTTGTAAAATCATTCTTTTTCTTTAATATCTCATTTTTATTTCAAAAAATCCAAATATTTGATTATCATTATGCATTGCATCTTGCATTTTGCATAGTACTTGCACTAGATTTTCTTTGAATTATTAGTCAGGATTTCCTGTTTTTCATGGACACAATGCATTTGCATTGATTTTTAGGTGTGCATTTCGCTTCATGTTGTGTCATAACGCCATTAGTTACATGGCCATATATCTCTTTTGAGTAATAAGGCTAATTAAAATCAATGCTTAATTAAAACGAACTACACTATTTTATTTGATAGGGTTCACCAACAAGATTAGGTTTTAGGGTCTTGGAGTAGTTCATTATGAGTAAANCATGTATGTGTCTGTCTAGGTGAGTGTGTGAAATTCCTTGGTATAACCAGTGTTTCTCAGGATCCTCCTCTCAAAAGGGAGTTAAGCATGAGGCAGTGTGAGCGTTTATTGATTGGGATGACCCCTAGTCATAACTGAGTAGCATCGAAGATATTTCTAGGATTGTATTCATATTTGGGGGCTCTTTTGAGAGTTTCGGGCTTTGCTGCGCTGCCCATATGGTCAATCCCGCCTACAATTTTCCTCCTGAGCATTGATTATATTGAGGTGACCTTAGTGGCCTTACCTAGGATATCGAGGGGGTACTCTGTAGGGGTTATTCTATGGCTGTCCCGGCCAGGTTGGGATCGGACAGCACAGTCACTTTACACATTGAAGCTGAGGGCCACAATAATTGGTTACATACCTCTTCTTGTTGTGTATGTCAGTCTCAAGCCTCTCCTAGGTGAGACATACCTGCTTCATTCGAGAGCTCATTTATCCTACCCTTGATTGCTTGTGTTTGGCTTTAGATTTTATTCGTGTATGTCTTTGCATGTTAGCTTTCCTAGGGTTTGCGTAATTAAAGAGTCTTTTATATTTTTTGAGTCATTGTAGATTTGGGTGCAGCTCCTCACCATTCTTGTTGTTTAGCAGGACTTCTGCCTTCTACATTTCATCGTCCTTTAGAAGAGAGCACTCAATAGCCCAGGTGGACTACTTCACACATTGATTCACACACGATGGGAGAACATGTTGAAGGTATTCCTGAACCATATTCTCCAATTCAAGTGGAAGATGGGGAGTTTACTCCTACTTATGATCCTTCACCTGATTTGACTGAGTTAGGTCTTGGAATTTCTGAGATAGGTACTTTTCATGATAGACCTACTTACTCTATTGTTGATCCCCCATTGACACATTGTTGGTATGGAATGTCGAAATATGATGAGACTCATTTTAAACCCGCAAGCACTAGCTATGGTAGTTATGGTATGTCTGGTTTTCCCACACATGATTTGGCATTTCATGTCGAGTCTGAGTTTGAGCCTAACACTACACCTGGGGGCACTCTCATTCCTTACCATGTGGAGATGTTTGGGAGCACAAGTCACATTGCACCTTCGATCCCAGCAGTGGAAGCTACAACACATCTTCCTACTAGGCCTAGGGTTAGTGATCCTATTAGGATACTAGATCCAAGACGAGTGACTATAGGGAACGACATGTACATAATTTCATAGGTCCCTTCATCCTCTATCCCTAGTTCTTCGAATGTTCACCCTCCACCTCATTCACGTGGTCCTTTAGGCTGGAATGTTTCTTCAAGTCATGTCCATACTGCGGCTTCTCAACTAGTTGTGTCTCAGGTTCAAGTACTGCCCATTTTTTCGGGAGGTCGTGTTCATACTTGTAGAGGTCATGTTACTACTTCCGGAGTGTATATTCCTACTTTTGGAATGTATATTCCTACTTCTGGAATGTATATTCCTACTTTCAAAATGTATATTCCTACTTACGGAGTGTGTCATGGGACATCTCATGCGATGACTTATGGACATTATTATGGGAGGCAATATGGACAGGGTTCTTCACCTTATGGGTGTGGGTATCAACAAACCATCTACTCTCCAAATTATGGCTTTGTAGCCCCGAATAGTCAAGGTACACCACACTATGGTGCTTCCATGCCACCCTATATGGGTCCAACGGGAGGAGGGCACTATGGCCAAGGCCATGGTGGTTATGGTAATCAGACCTATGTGAATCAGAACTATCAAGGAGTGGTCCATCAAACTACTCATCCTAGGCTCCCTTTCCTCACAATGCTAAATCTTCCTGACTTGTCAAGATTGATGAACGATCCTATAGCTCATGACCCGGCTTGGCCGACTGTCCCTACTAAGCTTCCCTTGGACATACCCAAATTCGAGGGCAAATCGGGAGAGGATCCGAGCGAACACGTTACTACCTTTCATCTATGGTTCTCTTCAAATTCCTTAAACCAAGATTCGATTCATTTAAGGCTGTTTCAACGCACCCTTATAGGGCCTTCCATGAAATGGTATATAGAGCTACCTAGGGGGCATTCTCTTTATTCGATGACTTTTCTTAACAAATTCCAACTACCAGTACGTTACGACATTGGTACGAAACTCTTGTCGACATTTTGGCATGATAAAGCCACACATATCTCGGACCATATCCAAGAGTGGCATAGATGGAAGAGCTTGATTAAAGCCTTTGTGCCTCTGGAATTCCTCCTTGAATGGTTCCTTAAGTCATTATTTCCTTACATAGCAAAGGATTTTTCTACATCCGGAGTGCAAAATGATGAACAAGCCATTTTTAGGGCATAGGAACTGGATTTGATTTATTCTCAATCTGGTTTTTTATATGAGATCATTCCCAATGCTTCGCGTTCTAGTTTCGACCCCAAAGTTAAACCTGGACCACATGCCAATGGAATTGTTGGTTGTCTGAGTGCTAAACCTATGGATTCGATTGTGAAACAGGTCATTCAATTATAAATCAACCAATTTGCTTTAGAACAAGCCACGGCTTCATCCCAACCCACCCAAACAGTGAATGTGCTTTCGGTGCAATCGTCTAACCAGAAGGGTAACCAGTAACCCAGAAGGAATAGAAAGAAGGGTAAGAATAATTGTAAGGGTGGGAAAGGAATGAAAATGCTAATACTAATGATAAGAACACCCGTAATGTTGGGGGGAAGAAGCAACCTAAATGTAAGGTTAAATTTCCATGCAAGTTGTGTAAGGAAGATCACCTCACTTACTTATGCCCTTGTATCAATGAAGCCTCGAGATTCTTAGCATAGGGCCTAGCTGTGTTTACTAACCCTTTGCCTCATAATCAAAACATGAACTCGAGGACCCATGATCAGTCTAGTGGTGATCAAGATCCGCTGTAGGGTAGTGATCATAGTTGCATTAACATGGTCCATGCTACTAAGGTTGTGACCCCTGCGAAGGACTATGGTTCGTCACAACCCAACCTAGGAAATGAACCTGATCCACTAGGCACTAATACAAAAGCGCGGATTTTTCCACGGAGGTTTTCCACGTTTCATACCTTTTGGTGTCGAATCGGAAGTAATAGGATCGAGCCGTCGCTATATCGAC
>LPNX011106800.1:1775-16299 GCA_001517045.1 Pseudotsuga menziesii | reverse complement strand
GGGGAGGGAGGGAGGGAGAGAGAGAGAGAGCATGGGAGGGAGGGAGAGGGGCGAGGGTGAAGGAGAGAGAGATGGAGAGGGATGGAGAGAGGGAGATAGAGTGAGGGAGAGGTGTAGAGTAGGGAGAGAGAGAGAGATATGGATAGAGAGAGAGAGGGGGGAGGGAAAAAGAGAGGGAGAGAGGGAGCGAGAGAAGCAGGTAGAATGGGAGAGAGGGAAATAGGGTATAGAGGGAGAGATGGAAATAGGGATGGGGAGAGGGAGGGAAAGGGGAGGAAAAGATAGAGAGAGAGAGAGATGGGGAGAGAGATGTTGAAATATTGTAACTTCGAGGAATATTCTTTATGTATCTTTTGTGGTCCCCGATGGTCCAATCAGAAGAACCACTTGTATTACATTGCACCCCGATGCTCGTAATCAAAAGAACTAATAAGAGTCATGAGGTAGTCCCCTCAAATTGTAAAGGTGGGTCATCAGCACCCCAGTGTGGTTACTTGAGCCTACATGTGTAACTCGAGCCTACATGAGTTAACTTAAGCCGACATGTTAATTGAGTAAACTTTAAGTAAACAGATGAATATAAATAGAGGTTTAGTGCTCCTCATTTGAGACACACACACTCACTTGGAATAACACACTTGTTGAGGAGAGGAGTTGCTGGAGAAGGAGGAGAATTAGTTTTTGATCTCCTTGTTGGTTTTACCTTTCTCCCTTTTTGGGGCATCTATATTGAGGAAGCTTTTGCTGGGTTTTTCCCTTTAGGGTTTTCCCAGGATAAATCTGTGTTGTTCTTGTGATACTGTTTCTTTTAGTGATCCTACTTTATATGCTTTTATTATGAAAAATAAAATGATATACTTATGTCTTAGTTAAGCATATGAAAATTGAACATGGTATCAGAGCTAACCTGAATAAGGCAGCTTTCAGAAGTTACAGAAGCTAGGGCTTCTTATTTTTTGGTTCTCTCTCCACAATCAATCAGTAAAAGAAGGCTAGGCTGACTCTCCTTTGAAGGGTGCATCATTTTGTCGAAGCGGAAATCGATTCTGATCATTTTCAATTTTCGATGTGGAAATTAGGGCTTTCTACAGAAGAGGAATTTTTGAGTGAGACCTGTATAGGATTGTTCTCCTCATCAAAACCAAAGTTTAGAGACCTAGATCAAGATTTTTGTTGGGTGAATCTGTGGAAAAGTCAAACCCTAGTTTGACCCTAAGCTAGAAAAACCCTAAATACTAAAACTGCTACGTTTTGGCACATTCGCTATATTTCGATATTGGTGAAGGATCAGGAGCTGAAAATTACAGGGGCCAAAGATAAAATCCTAATGAACACTGTGCCCAAATTTCATCCTCAGATTTGCTGTATTCAAGGAGATATGTTCTCTCCAAGTTAGGGTTCCAGCCTCTTCTAGAATTCATCCCTAAAAAGGACACCTGGGGAGAATTGCAATATATTAGGCTACAGAGGTCCAAATGGAATTTCTAAATATTTTCTAGAAAGGAAACGGACTGTAATTTTTGTGCTCCAAATATCAGACTCAGAAGATGAACCAGTGACACCTGGCATTCTATACAACTTCGCTGTTCTGAACAGTCTTGTAACAGGTCACCTTGGAAAAAGGATCGTAAATTCCAAATGGTGAAACTAATTCTGATGAAACCTATGGTGGTGGATCAGGGACATGTTATGCTAACTCATTAAAAACTTTTATACATATAGGATCAGCAATTTTGGAGATATCACAAAAACAGTAACAGGAATTTCTACAGAAGAAATTGGAAAATTAGGGCTTCCTGTTTCGGGAGCTTCCCTCCATTGTTTTCAGAAATAGAGTACACTGGACAGCTCCATTTGAAGAGATATATTTGTCTATCCAATAATATCTAAAATATTCCAATTTTTAAAATTAGGGTTTCTGTTACAAACCCTAGATTAGCGAGCTCCGGAACCAAGACGGACACCTCAAATCTGTAAGATCTAATCCTTTGCTATGTTCATTTGAGGTTCTCTTTTCAAAGTGATCTATGACATCAGCTTGATGATAAGCTTGGCGAAGTTGACAACTTCCAAGCCTAGAAGTATATGATCTCTCTGAAGAAAATGGATTGGACACCTACATCAGCATAGAGGATCCAGTTTCGGAGGGAGAGGAGGCTAGAAGCCTTTCTCAAGAAGAACTTGGTCAAATCCGAGAAGATCATTGATGATTCAGTTTCAAATCAACTTGTACTATAAGTGTCTTCCCTAAAGACATCGATGAGGTTTGATTCCTTGACCAAGCTATTTGAAGGGAAGAACATAGATCAAAATATGATCTTAAAAACTCAGCTGAAGAATGTGAAGATACAGAATGCAGAGACCATGCAGTCATAAGGATCTCTCAAATCAAAGAACAACTTCAAGTGGGGAAAGAAGAAGTGAAGAATGCAGAAGTGGTGATGGCCACCTTGGATGGCCTCCCAGGATCATGAAATTCATTCATTTAAGAAATGTGTTCCAGAAGAAAGTGATTACTTTCAGCCGACTTTGGGAAGAAGAAGAAGCTCGTCTCTGAATATCAAGCTCTCATGTTCCAAAGAAGATCCCTCAATCAATGAGAAATATGAAGATCTCAACTCTTGAATAACTTCTTATCCACCTCAACATTCAGATAAGAAATGAAGCTGTCATAAATGAAGAAGTCGATGAAGCTGAAGACTTAATAAGGAGAATACCCATGAAATAAATAAAGATAAGTATTCAATTGCCATTTCATGATGTTGTTTTGTTACACATTTGATTATATTCAGTTGATGTGTTATGCATGATAGATTGTTTGCATTAATGGCTGTATACTACTAATATGCATGTGATGGGTAAGTAGCTCATGGTGCTATACAACTCTCCATTGCTACTTATCAAACCTCTTTGCTGACATATTGGATTAGTGCACAATCTCAATAATGTCATGGTAGAGATGGAAAGCATCTAGAAAGTCTATGTGAGATATGGTTGAATGTTGTATTGACTAAATAGTTGCATGATGCATAAGAATTCGTCGTTATGCATATGTTTTATGAAATAGTTCTAACCATGCAACTGGTGCATTTGAAATGCAAGAAAAGGTCATGTACAGCCTCATTCAAGAAAAGAAGGATGAGACTTGTTCTGAAGAACAAGTGATGACAATTCAAGATTCACTCCAATAAACATGAATCTGAAGGTCCCAGGGTCAGAGACACCATGACAAAAGAAAGAGATTCAGAGAGTTGTAGATCCACCTTGAAGGATGAAGACCACCATGGGTACAAGAGATAACTCAAGATGAATAAAATAATGCTATGGAAGAAGCTATGATCAAAGAATAACAGTTGATCATGGGGAATGATGTATATGATATGATGAAACAAATGTACAAAGCAAGGTTCGTGATTCTCCCTAGAAAGAATAGACTATGAAATGACATACTCTATTGACCAATATATGTCAAGCATAGAACCGCCTGTACAGAATGAAGAAGGAAGATGATAGTCCACTTCAGGGGGAGTGACTACAGAAAATTATATCTGATTTCAACATGGTATGACATGATGGATAGCTTTGTGATGGATCGAGAATTTACCAAGAGTAAAGTAGTTTCCAACCTTTAAGGTTGAATGCAAAAGACTAGGATATGTTGATGACCTGAGAAGACAAACTCATAGAAGATGTTGTGATACTAGAATGATGTTTGGGATATAGTACTCAAACCAGAAATCAAGAATGTGGTATCTTCCAAATGGATTTGCAAATAAGATATGTTGCTGATAGAAGTAAGGTAAGAGTTGCGGCTAGTGGTTTCTATCAGAAAGAAGGAATTAACTCTGAAGAGACACTTACTTCTGGAAGCAAGGTACATTTCCTTCAAAACTATCATGGTAGTTTCTTCCATGATGAAGTAAAGACAAGCCTTCCTTAATGGTATGATTGAGGAAGAGTTTTACATCGAATAGTCATGAGGATTTGAAGTTGAAGACAGAAGGAATCAAGTATGCAAGTTGAAGAAGGCCCTCTATGGCCTGTATGGCCTGAAGCAAGCTCCCAGATCTTGGTATGGAAGAATAGATAGTTTTCTGATGAGCATGGGCTTTTCCAAGAGTAAAGTCGATCCTAACCTTTCCTACAAGGTTGTAGAAGATGTACCTGTCATTATATTACTATATGTGGATGACTTATTCTTGACAGGGAATGAGAAACAGATCATGGAAAGTAAGAAGAAACTAGCAGAAGAATTTGAGATGAAAGACCTTGGGTTAATGCATTATTTCCTAAGTCTGGAAGTATGGAAAAGTTCAGAAGGAATCTTTCTCAACTGGGGAAAGTATGTGGTAGAGATATTGAAGAGACTCAATATGCTGAAATGCAAATTCATGGCCACACCCATGTACTCCAACCTGAAGCTGTTAGCTAATGACTCATTAGAGTTAGTGGATGTGACTCACTAAAGACAGATCATTGGGTCATTGATGTACTTAACAAATACCAGACCAGACATTTGTTTTGCTGTGAACACCTTAAGTCAATATCTTGTTCAACCAATATGGGTTCACCTAGTAGCTGCAAAACATGTGATGAGGACTATAGACTTTGGTCAAAACTATGATGCTAGCCATGAGTATACATTGTATGGTTACACAAATGAAGATTGGGCTGGAAGTATCTCAGACAGGAAAATAAAATGAGGTATATGCTTTGAGGTCTACTATGAGTTCATGGTTTAGCAGGAAACAGTCCAGTGTTTCTCTTAGCCCGGTTGAAGCAGAATACATAGTAGATTGCTCTACTATGTTATGAAGCCATATGGCTTCAGAAGCCAATATCAGGTCTCTTTGACTTGAATATGGATACAACAATGATTATATGTGATAACCACAATTGTGATGACAAAGAACCTTGTGTTCCATGTAACACGTAGAAATCCGGTATTTCTACATACAAGATAAGATGAAGATAATGATATTGTAAATGCAGATGATGGTGATTTAGTATTTCTATACTGAATATAGAGATGATGATGTTTCAGTATTCCCATATTGAAGATATAGATGATGATGATTTCAGTATTCCCATACTGAAGATATAGATGATATTTCAGTATTTACATACTGTAGATATAGATGATGGTGATTCCGTGTTTCTATACTAAATATAGAGATGATGATGATTTCAGTATTTATATAGTGAAGATATAGATGATGATGCTTTTAGTATTCACATACTAGAGAAACATATGGTGATAGATTTGTATTCATATATTGAAGACGTAGATGATGATGGTTTGGATGATGATGTACCGACGAAGCCTCTGCCTTGAGTAGAGTTTGAACACTTTCAAGACAAGCTTGGTGTTGTTCGAAAAGACCTTCCTCGAAAGGGGGAGTAGTGATGTTGCAGAGGGATTGTATCATCCCAGGACATCTGTTCATAATAGATCCAGTGACCTCGGTCATCGAGAACGTGATGGGATTGTATCATCCTTGGGAACCTTCCCTAAAGTGATCCGGAGACCTCGGTCTTCGAGAATGAAGAGGGATTGTATCATCTTGGGACATCTATCCATAATAGATGTGGTGACCTCAGTCATCGAGAACGTGATGGGATTGTATCATCCTTGGGCACCTTCCTAAAGTGATCCGGAGACCTTAGTCTTCAAGAATGAAGAGGGATTGTATCATCCTGGGACATCTGTCCATAATAGATCCGGTGGCTTCGGTCCTCGAGAATGTGGTAGGATTGCATCATCCTTGGACATAGTCCTAAAGTGATAGGGAGTGATTATCCTGTAATTGTATTCGATGACTTCGGTCATCGAGAATGTGGTAGGATTGCATCATCCTTGGGCTCAAGTCCTAAAGTGATAGGGATTGATTATCCCGTAATTATATCCGGTGACTTCGGTCATTGAGAATGTGGTAGGATTGCATCATCCTTGGACTCAAGTCCTAAAGTGATAGGGAGTGATTATCCCGTAATTGTATTCGGTGACTTCGGTCGTCAAGAATGTGGTAGGATTGCATCATCCTTGGACTCAAGTCCTAAAGTGATAGGGAGTGATTATCCCGTAATTGTATCCGGTGACTTCAGTCATCGAGAATGTGGTAGGATTGCATCGTCCTTGGACTTAGTCCTAAAGTGATAGGGACCGATTCTCCTGTAATCAATCCGGTAACTTCGGTTGTCGAGAATGTGGTGGGATTGTATCATCCCTGGACTTTAAGTACAAAAGTAATCCAAAGACTTTTTGTCTTTGAGTTGTGGATTGCAGGTTGTTGCTGATGATGATGATGCCGTACTGATCGAAAGATCAGAATATGATGATGATGGCATACTGATCTAAAAGATAAGAGTATGATGATGACGCACTATGATTATGATGTTTCTGATCGAAAGATCAGAGTATGATGATGATGTTTCTAATCGAAAGATCAAAGTATGATGATGATGCTACTGATTGAAATATCAGAGTATGTTGATGATGTTTCTAATCGAAAGATTAGAGTACGATGATGATGTTTCTATGTCGATGATGTTTCTGATCGAAAGATCAGAGTATGATGATGATGTTTCTGATCGAAAGATCAGAGTGTGATGATGATTATGTTCGATAGATCAGGATATGATGATGATGATGTTGCTGCTGATCGAAAGGTCAAGGTATTGAAGATGTTGTTGTTGATCAAAAAGTGAAAATGCTGAAGATGTTACTGATCAAAAGGACAAAATGCTGAAGATGTTGTTGCTGATCGAAAAATCAAAGTGCTGAAGATGTTGCTGATCAAAAGTTCAAAATGCTGAAGATGTCGTTACTAATCGAACAGTCAAAGTGCTAAAGATGTTGCTGATCAAAAGTTCTAAGTGCTGAAGATGTCATTGCTAATTGAAATATTAAAATGCTGAAGATGTTGTTACTGATTGAACCAGTCAAAGTGCTGAAGATGTTGCTGATCAAAAGTTCCAAGTGCTGAATATGTCACTACAAATTGAAAGATCAAAATGCTGAAGATGTTGTTGATGATGAAGACTGAAGATTGAACATGAATACTACATGATGTTGAAAAGATTCCAATGATTTATAGATGTGTTACCCTGCTGATGTTGATGATGTTCGCTATCTCTACTCTTGCTGTTGTTGATGTAGAATACCCTTCTCGTTAAGCGGGAGTGTTGAAATATTGTAACTTCGAAGAATATTCTTTATGTATCTTTTATGGTCCCCGATGGTCCAACCGGGAGAACCACTTGTATTACATTGTACCCCGATGCTCCTAATTGGAAGAACTAATAAGATTCATGAGGTAGTCCCCTCAAATTGTAAAGGTGGTTCATCAGCACCCCAGTGTGGTTACTTGAGCCTACATGTGTAACTCGAGCCTACATGAGTTAACTTAAGACGACATGTTAATTGAGTAAACTTTAAGTAAACAGATGAATATAAATAGAGGTGTAGTGCTCCTCATTTGAGACACACACACTCACTTGGAATAATGCACTTGTGGATGAGAGGAGTTGCTGGAGAAGGAGGAGAATCAGGATTTTGATCTCCTTGTTGGTTTTACTTTTTTCCCTTTTTGGGGCATCTATATTGAGGAAGCTTTTGCTGGGTTTTTCCCTTTAGGGTTTTCCTAGGATAAATCTATGTTGTTCTTGTGATACTCTTTCTTTCAATGATCCTGCTTTATATGCTTTTATTATGAAAAATGAAATGATATACTTATGTCTTAGTTAAGCATATGAAAATTTAACAAGAGAGAGATGGGCGAGAGAGATAATGGGAGAGAGAGAGAGAGAGAGAGAGAGAGAGAGAGAGAGAGAGAGAGGAGGGAGTGGGAGAGAGGGAGGGAGAAAGGGAGAGAGTGAGGGAGAGGGAGAGAGAGAATGATTTAAAATTTCAAGATGTTTTTAACCATAAACTTGCACGTGAAATTTTAGGTTAAATATTCATAAACAAACTTAGAGATTAAAAAAATTAATGCTTTAAAACATTCACATAAGAAAATAAAAAATGATATGCAAACATCAAAATGAAAACAATAGTTGATAATAGAGTGCACCCATCTTGGGCTCCATCTCTTAGCCACTAGAAATGGGTGTTTGGAAATACCTCTATTTTTTGTTAGACATAAACATAAATAAATGACACCACTAAAATCCTCACGAAATTCTTACAAAAATGAGCACAAAGTTGACTGTATGTGCCTGAAGCCTCCTCTGGCATGTAAAATTAGACCATCTACATAAAAATAAGAAAAATGGTACAAATTGAATGAATTTTTCCTCATGATCTGTCCCATTAATGGCCTTTTTACATCAAGATCTATGCTTATACCATGTCTCGGTCTCTGTGCAAAGTCACATTGTTATATACTTCCAACTCCAAAACTCTGAACTCATTGGTGGAAATCATGGTTTTTATATAGTTTTAAAGTAATTTTTTGTGGTTATGGGCGATGGGCCATGCACTTGTTTTAGAACCCCAACCTTCACTCCAATATTTAAGGAAACATTCTTGATCGTTATCATGGATCGTCGCGATAACATGTTGGTTAAAACGTGGCTGGGGTGTGGGGCAGAGTTCTCGAGGTAAAACCGATGGGTCTCTCCCCTTTACATGTTTTGGAATGGTGGCACATATACATATAACCACATTATAATACACGGTTTAACATATTATTTGTTGGTGTGTTTGATATGGTAATGGCTCCATGTTATGATATGGTTTCAATTGGATATGGATAAAGTTCCACCATATGGTTTAATACATGGTTATAATTTGGTGCTATAATACAATTTAAATGGGGGCCTTTGTGTCGGCATGGGGTCGAGGGATAATCCATTGACCCCTCCCCATTTTTTCTAGAAAACAAAAGCTCAAATTTTTATTTATTTTTTCCCATAACCCTATCAAGGACCATCAGTGGGAAACTTGGTTAGTGCAACCTGGTGAGGGCTTGGGCTATAGGGAGGTGTTGGGTTCAAATCCGATAGAATCCAACCAATTTTAGCATAACCATTATTTTTCCTTTTTCACAATTTTTCACCATTCCTATCAAAACTTCAACTCCTCACAACTTCTTCATCTAGAGGCTGTTTCACACGAAACAAACATTGACAGAAATATTTCAATGATCTATTTAACATGGTAAAATTTATTTATTTGTTTGAATATTTTAACTTTGATCAACCTTGAGATGATACTCTTGGATCAAACCTTCCCAGTGTGAAGCTTTTGGGACAACAAAAGCATGAAATCATTCAGAAAATAAGTGAGTCTATATCTCCCTCACTCTTTCAGTCTCCTACCACATTTATTTACTTGGATGCATTCCTTTTATCCCTACATGAAGAAACTTGATGTCTCCTCTTCTTGAAGATATGACCTTCTGTGTCTAGTATTATATATTCCTAAAGTTCATTGAGATATTCATGAGAAAACTCATCCACATAAGGTTCTTGAACTTGTACATATTATTCTATAATCATAGGCATCTCATACAATTTCAAGTTTTCAACATTAAAAACTAAATACATTTTCATATAGGGAGGAAATTCCAACCAAAATAATTATTATTGACCTTGTCCAAAATTATAAAGGGTCCATATTTGATCAGTTTCAAATTTGTACATTCACCTTGGAGTCTATATTTACTGACATGAATCCATACTTGATCACCAATATCGAAATGATTATCTATACGATGCTTATCATGTCATTATTTGTATTTGGCCTGGCTTGATGCTAACTATTCGTGCACTGCTTAATGAATTAACTAGATGTGCTGAATAAACTTTAAAGATTTATCGATGTCCTTTTTTGTACACTCCACCGTATCTTTCCCAAAAAAAAATTCTATAGGAGACTTTCGCAAGTACCCAAAACATGTCTCGAATGGACACTTCTGAGTAGAGGAGTGTATAACTTTGTTGTAGTCATGTTGTACATAATGCAACTATTCATCCCAAAGTTTAGGATGCTTACCACAATACCCTCGAAGAATATGTACCACATTTCAATTGACCACTTTTGTTTGACCATAGATTTCTGGATGAAATGTTGTGCTTTTATTCATCTCTGTTTCCATAAGCTCCCATAAAGATGACCAAAATTTCCCAATAACGCGGGAATCTGAATCTGAAATAATCGAAGTAGGAATTCCAAAATGGACCCATACATTTTGAAAGAACAAATGAGCAGCCATCTCAGCCATTGTATTCTATTTACAAAGGATGAGTATACACATTTTACTAAATCTATCCACAACAACATCCGAATAGTTATTTCATTTTCTAGACATTGGTAAACCTCCTCCAAAATCCATTGAAACTCTTTTCGACGGACACGAAGGAACTAGAAGTGCAATGTAGAAGCGTAAATTTATGTTAAATGGTTTGCTTGTTGCAAACATAACACAACCTTCTACATATTTGGACATTGTATCATTCATTTGAGGAAAACATCAAATTTTTTTTAATTGTGATACTATTTTACCTACTCCAACATGTCATGAAATGAGAGAAGTTCTAGCTTCTTTTATAACACGCACTCTTTCACTTTGTCGAATATAGATTTTACCAAGATGATACAACAACTTGCAATTCATATGATAGTTCAATTATTCATTTTGATATCCATGCCTTAGTGATTCATAACTTTTCTTTAAAATATTCATCCTTATTATATCGTTCAACATAACTTGCATGAACTAACAGACTTTGTTGAATGACAATAAAAGAAATTTTTGGAGGTCTAGATATCATATCTACAAATTTGTTTAGGATTTATTTCTTATACTTAATAATTAAATGAAATTGTTGTAGAAAACCAATCCATCTGAAATTCCTTGATTGTTGTAGCTTAGTTTATGATTGTACATATTGCAATGGTTGATGATCAATATATATGATTGTTTCTTTACCCATTAGGTAATGTTTCCACTTTGTAACACTTTGTACTAATGCATACTACTGTTTTTCATACGTTGGATAGTTGATTATTTTTGTAGAGAAAGTTTCAAAAGGATATGATATTGGTCTTTTATGTTGCATTAATATTTCCCCCATTGCATAACCACTAGCATTAGTTTCTATTTAAAATGGTTGTTGTAGATCTCAAAGTGCAAGTACTATATGGTTCACCACCCTGATGTAGGAGGTGATATTATGGGATAGTTACAACTTTGTCCTCCTCACTTGATGCATAGTGAAATTAACAACACACATAACGACGTTAACAATAGATTCCATCAAGAAGGAAAGAATAAGGTGATCAAGAAGCGATGCTAGTTACTAATTGACCTTGGGAAATAGTATAGTTTGTATAATTGGAGACTATATGTCTCGATGGTCTATTTCACATTCTAAATAGATATTTTTTAATTCAGACTTTGGGATTTCAAAGGATGGAACTCCTTTCTAGGGCCTCTCTCTGGTAATTTCAATTTGGGAATATATTGAGTTCGCATCTTGAAAACTGTTTAATGTATCATACTTTCCCATGTCTTGGACTAGGAACAAACATAGATGAGCTAATGCGATTCAATCGGTTGAAAAATTTCAAATATCCATGAGGGCATGGGCTTATAGATCCATTAGTGATAGACATCCCTCCTTGTTACATCCTTCTAAATGGCTCAAAAAAAGGTAGATGAAGGTTGAGGATGAAACGAATCTTGCAACCTTTGAACAAGCCAATAAGTGTTTAAGGGAGATGTGATGGTGGCTTCCTTTTCTCTTGGTATTTTCAAATGTAATAACTTATATATTATACAATGCAGTATTCCACTAAATATTGTGTTGTATCTATGTATAAAGAGGTGGTGTATAATCACTAATTGAAACTTGGGTAGTTTTACATTGCCTTTTTTGTTAGAAAATAATCCATTCTTATTTATATAAGAAAGCACCTTGAACATTCATCATGGACGCTCAAGTAGCACCTCGAAGTGCTCTTTCTATCAATGGCACTTCCTACCCAATACAAATCCATATAATCTTTTGATTCGCCTCATACTTGAGCCTATAATCAACTATACCCTTTAGGTACCTCACTACATGCTTTGCAACCATCAGGTGAACATGTCTCAATGTGTTCATAACAAACCAAATATATGGTGTCATATTCATCAGGTACATCAAGGAACAAATCATTTGATGATATATCATGGCATCAACCATCTCTGATGAAGCAACAATCAATATCTTCATCTTTGATGCCATAGGTGTGGTCATGGCCTTGCATTCCATCATCCTGAACCTCTTGAGGATATTTACTACATACTTCCCTTTTCCACACCTACATGCCCAGAATGTAGTGCATCAACACATAACAGTAGCATCATTGGTCTTCTGCCTTGAATATTGAAGCAAAGGTTGGATTCCACTTTACTCTTAGTAAAGCCTAGAGTCATAAGTAATCTATCCATCCTATCGTACCATGTTGAACCTCAGGATATTCTGCAGTCACTCCTTTTGAAGTAGAGCATCATTCTCCCTCTGTCTTTTGTATTCTATGCACTGAAACATTCTATACCAGAGTGACAAGTAGCTTCCTCTGCTACTAATATTCTATGTATCCATCTAGGATCACTGGATACCAAGATCCTCTATCTTGAACTTTTTCAAAAGTTCTTCTCACACCCATCTGTGAGCTTTTCATCCTCTATCAACCTTGTAGCATAGGTTTAGATATTTATCAAGCTGATTATCTATGTGTTATCCCAGGATGTTTCCATCTACTGCATGATGGAACTATGAACTTCTCTTCAGGTCTCGACACTGCATCCTAGACATCATTCTTCTTGAACTGGTCTTCCATTTCTTCTTGGTTACTTCTTCATAGATAGAAGGTTCTTTATTAATTATGTCACTGCATTCATCATATTTATTCTTCATCTTGATATGTCACCACTTGTTCTTTGGAACAAGTCTTGTCCTTCTTTGCTTGTAGGTGATTATGTACACGATCTTTCCTACAAGTCAAATGCATTTGTATGGTTTGAAACATTTCATAAGGAATATTCATACTAGCAATTTCTTATGCATAAATATATGATCATGCAACTACTTTATCCAATACAACATTCATCCATATCTCAATGAAACTTTCCAGATTCCTTCCATCTCTACCAAGACAACATTGAGATTGTGTACTAAATCAATATGTCAGCAAAGAGGTTTCATTCTAGATAAGTAGCAATGGAGAGTTGTATAGCACCATGAGCTACTTACCCATCACATGCATATTAGTAGTATACTACCATTAATGTAAACATCATGCATAATACATCAACTGAATATAAAAAAATGCATAACAAAACAATATCATGAAATGACAATTGAATACTTATTTTTAGTGGGTAGACTCCTTCTTGAGCCTTCAGCTTCATCGTCTTATTCATTCATAATAGCATCATTTCTTATCAAAATGATAAGTTGGATAATATTTTTTTCAGGATTTGAGTCCTTCATATTCCTCATCTCTTGAGGGATCTTCTTTGGATGGTGAGAGCTTGATCTTTAGTTTCTCCCATATTCTCTTCTCTTCTTATGAGTCGGGCTTCTTCTTCTTCCCAGAGTCTGCTAAAGTTAATCACTTCCTTCTAGCACACATTCCTCACATTAATGAATTCATGATCCTGGGAGGCCATTCAAGATGGAAATCACTACTTCTGCATTCTCCATTTCTTCCTCTACTACCCCAAGTTGTTTTGCATCCTGGATCTTCACATTCTTCAACTGTTTTCTCAAAGCCATCTTCTGATTTATGTTCTTCCGTTTAAATAGCTTGGTAAAGGAATCAAACATCTTCGATGTCTTTAGTAAAGACACTTATGGTATAAGTTGATCTGTGATTGAATCAACAATGATCTTCTTGGACTTGACTAAGTTCTTTTTGTGTAAGGCTTCTAGCCTCATCTCCCTCTGGAACTGGAACCTCTCTACTTGTGTAGGTGTCCAATTCATTTTATTTAGGGAGAACATATGCTTCCATGCTTGAAAGTTGTTAACTTCATTTTTAGTGGAAATTTCAACTCAACATGGGCCTCCTAAAAAGAATTAATAAAATAATAAAATAATATTTATTAATTTTGGAGAAAGAAAAGAAAAAAAATACTTTTTTGTTTGTATTTTTGACATATATCCCCATGTTTTTACTCAAATTTCAATCAAGAGAGTTGTTTGGATAAAGAATTAAATGCCTTCTCCAACCAGTACCCACCCGGCATACTTTTGACAAACCCCTCTACCGCAAAAACAAGAAATACTTGAAAAATAGAATGATGATGTCATCATTCCAATTTTTCAGGAATTTCTTGTTTTTGGGGTAGCGGGGACCATAAAAAGTATGCCAAGTGGGTACTCATTGGATGTAGAATTTAATTCCACATCCAACAAGCTCTCTCAATCGAAATTTGAGTAAAAACACGGGGAGATATGTCAAAAATACAAACAAAAACAGTAGTTTTTTTTATGATACCTATCCCCAAATTTATATTAAAAACGTTTT
>LPNX011106768.1:310522-321755 GCA_001517045.1 Pseudotsuga menziesii | reverse complement strand
GTTAGTTGATTCTAGGGGATTATGGATTAGGGGTATTATAGCTGAACGGATTGTTCACGCATAATTGACATGTTTCAATGGGGTATTAATTAGAGTTTTTTGTCATGATTTAATTGGTTATCATGGTTGACCCCGATTGTATGATTGATTGGAGTGCATGGTTGATCTAGTCACCATGGGTGACAAAGGGTATAATGGTTGACTTGTTTAACTTTGGTTGGTCATGGTTGTTTATGGTTAATAACAGTTGATAGTGTTTGACTATAATTGACCATTTTAACTATACTTGATAAATAGATTACCATGGTTGACTAGAGTTGACTTTGGTATACTATGTTTAAACATGACTATGTTGCATTGTGACATTCATCTTAGTTTCCTTTGGTTGATTATGGTTGACCTTGGTTGACCATGATTTGTTATGGTTGACTGTGTGGTTGACTATGGTTGACCATCAAGCTTAATGACAGGGACGACACTCCCTCCCATTGACAATTTAGGTCACGTCGTGACAATGTATGTCACATTCTAACAATTAATGTCGCATTATCACAATTTATGTTCCATTGTGACAATTTATTTCACATAGTGACAATGTATGTCACATTGTCACAATTAATGTCACATGTCAATTATCATTTCATTGTGACAATTAATGTCGCATTGAGAAAACGTCCAACATCACATTGCGACAACTAACATAACATTGTGACAATTAAGGTCACATTGTGATGTAACTAATGTCACATTGTCTCAACTAATGTCACATCTGACAACCAAACTTGCATTGTGATAGTTAATGTTGTGTTGTCACAACCATTATTGTATTGTGAAAATTGACATAGCATTGTGGCAATTAATGTCACATTATGACTGTTAGCATCCTTAACATCCTTATGTGATAATTAACGTCGCATTATGACAATTCACTCCACATTATGACAGTTGATGTCACATAGTGACAATTAACATTGCATTGTGTCAATTATGGGAAACTATGGGAAACCATGGTCAACTATGGGAAACTATGATCAACCATGGTCAAACATGGTTTTCCATGTTCAACTATGGTGCAACATAGTCAACTATGACCAAACATGGTTAAACACCATTAGCCATGGTCAACCATGTCTAATGATGGTCAACTATGCTCATCCATGGTTAACAATGGTAGCCCATAATCAATTATGACTAAAAATTATTTTGCATGGTTAGATGTGGGAAAACATGTTTGATTATGGTTAAACATTTCAATGTTTGACCATATGTGGCCATGGTTGACTACTGTAAAAAATGATCAACTATGGTGAAACATAGGCATAACTGGTTGACCACTGTTAATTTATATTAGCCCTAGTAAAAAATAACTATCGTCAACCAAAGTCAATGGTTACCATGTTCAATTATGGTTAAACATAGTCATAGATGGTCAGCCATTATTAAACATGGTAAAGCATGGTCAACCATGGCAATGTTCAACCATGTCAATGTTTGACCATGGTTGACCATGTTTCACCTTGGCCAAATATGCTTAAAATAATGTCACTTATGGTCAACCATAGGCATACATGGTTGACCATTGCCAATGATCAACTATGATCAAACATTACTTGTCATGGTCAATGATGGTGAAGCATGTTTGACTATATGAATGATGCAATGGATTCCATCGTGATACTCTTCTTGCAAGGTGCCAAAATGGCCATCTCAAAGAATTAATCATTAATAACAAAATACCTAATTGTTACTATAAATAGTTGAGGGAGATCCTCACATATAATCCATGGAAAATGACTCCCAAGTCTTATTTAGAGTAAGTAAACAAGTGTACAAGCATTGTTCTTTAAGGTATATGGATTGCTTACGATTGCAATTATTTTTCAACTTACCTGGTGTTTGAATGAATTGCAAGGGCTTGTGGATGGTGGGTGTGGATGATCATTTCCCTTCCAAGAATATAAAGCTTCTACTAGCGACATGTGTGACTAACATAATACATTTCATTGGCATAGGAAGGGTACTTATGGATTGTGTCAAAGAGTTTCTTATTTCTCTAGTCCACTAGATGTCCATCATGCTATGTGAGGATTGCACCTACAACATAATATTAGGCATCTAACTTAAACTTAACTGATTGTTGTTTGTTTGGTGACATGAAGATTGGTGATAAGCATAGGTGACATTCGAAATCCTTGAATGCTTTCCACTACACCTTGGATAAAGAGAATTATCTTTGGATCTATCCTTGATCACCTTGCTTAAGGGGGAAGTGATGTGAAAGAACCTAAATTCAAACCTATGGCCGAAGTTGGAAAGGCCCAAGAAGTTGCAAAAGTCCCTTAGTGTCACTAGGGTTGGGTAATCATAAATGACATGGATCTTCGTTGGATCCACATGCACAACATGATCATTTATGGTATGTATCCTAAATATTGAATTCTTTGAATGCTAAATGAATAACTATTTATATCGGTATATGACTTATGTTGTTGAAGGGTGTTGAACACTTAATAATGCACTTTATATGTTCCTTCTAGGTTTTACTAAAGATGAGGACATCATCTAGATATATGACCACAAAGGAAGTTGTGAATGGGCATACATTATCATCCATCATCCGTATGAACATTTTTGGGAATTATTTAAGTTTAAAAGCATTTTCAACCACTCAAAGGTACCTTCTCTATACCTGAATTGATTGAGAAGATCATTGATCTAGGGGAACTATATTGTGGTTCTTGAGTTGATTGAGAAGATCATTGATCTAGGGAACTATATTGTGGTTCTTGGTTTTGATTTGTCTCTATGGTTCATATAGGTTTGTTTAGTTGGTGTTTTATGGATTTTTTTCAATCCTCCATGAATTCAAGGAGGATTGAAAAAAATCAGGCAGCATTTCGGCTTGCCCAGGACACATTTCAAAATTAAACCGGTAGCATAAACGCTACCGGTTGACATAATTTATATATATATAACAAATTTACAAAAAAATTCAATTTAACTACAAATTTTCAAAAATCCGGCAGCATTTCTGCTTGCCGGTACACATTTTAAACATGAAAATAATAAAAACATACATTTACCATATTTTAAAATGAATTTTATAAATTTATTAAAAACAAAAAATTAAATTCCATTTAAATTGAAAAACAATTATTTAAACTGAAAAACAATTATTTTAACTGTTACCTCTTGGGTCCGACGCCATCGTGACGAGGTTGGGTTGCTTCAGGGTGCTTCGGTTGCTTCAGGGTGCCAATGCTTACGTCGCTCTCACTTCGTATCTCGGTCAAGCTCTCATGGTGTAGTTTTGTGAAACAAACGTCAGGGGCCCGCAGCCTCTATTTATAATTTTTTCAATACAGGCACCTCGGTCGAGGTAAATACCTAGACCGAGGTACATACCTCGACCGAGGTATTTATTAACCCTCGGTCAAGGTTTTAATAGCTCGATCGAGGGTTAGTAAATACCTTGGTTGAGGGCTTAAAAGAACCTCGGTCGAGGGCTTAAAAGAACCTCGGTCGAGGGCTTGAAAAAACCTCGGTCGAGATATTAAAACCTCGGTCGAGGGCTTGTTAAACCCTCGACCGAGGTGCATTTTTTCCTTTTTGCCAAAATGCGCTTGCCAAAAAGTGTTTCCCAGGTCCGCGGATTCACCCATGTTTGTCTGGTACTCGTTCTGAAAGAACTTCCTCTAGATGATATGTTGTAGGATGTCTTTCCTTTATAAATACATGAATACATCAATAGATATAAGTTAATATAGGAAATATTAAAATACATTAGAGGAATTTTGGGGTCTAAAATGGGCCTCCTAAGGAAAATAATAAAATAATAGTTAAAATAATAAAATAATATTGATTAATTTTGGAGGAAGAAAGAAAAAAACTACTTTTTGTGTTTGTATTTTCGACATATCTCCCTGTGTTTTTACTCAAATTTCGATCGGGAGAGCTCGTTGGATGCGGAATTTGATTCCGCATCCAAGGAGTACCCACACTACATACTTTTGACAGACCCCGCTACCCCCAAAACAAGAAATACCTGAAAAAACATGATGATGATCCAACGAGCTCTCCCGATCAAAATTTGAGTAAAAACACAATGAGATATGTCGAAAATACGAACAAAAAAATAGTTTTTTTTAATGACAAATATGTCAATTCAACCATTATGGTTGACTTATTTTATTGAAATTCTATTGGTTCTTGAATTCCAACTCACAAAAACTTATTTTGGCACATTTTCTTATAAGGCCCATTTTAGACCCCAAATTTCCTCTAATGATGCATACATTTTCCAAAGAAAAAAATATAAAAAAAATTATAATGTTAAACTTACAAATTGACGATATTCATTCCCCCCCCTCAGCGTGTCCATGTTCCCTACAATGTTATGTGGCTATTGCGATCAATATTCTTCTCCTCTTAAAGCCTCTGCATTGACTACATACAAAATAACGTTTACCATCACCCCTTATTTTCGATGCATCCCATGTTCTAGAAAGCAATTATCGATTTTGTTTGTTTGGATCAGGAATATTGCTATTTGACATCTTGTCACAAACTTTTTGAATGAATACTATCGACAATCTTAAAAAATCAAGGTCCACACATAACTATTTTTGCAAATGGTGGATTGTCGAAGAATACAAAAATTTATGCAAACTTTCTGTCGAAGAAAAAAATAATTCCGCAAACCGACTGTCGAAGAATAAAATAATTCCTCAAACTGTCCATTGAGGAATAAATAATTTACGCAAACCATCTGTCGCTTCTATAGAAAATAGGTCATAATTTTTGTAATTTATATATTTTCAAATTTCACTATCACTGAATATCTGATGATATGAACCTACTTACCGTTCCAAATATGTCTTTATACTATTGTAAAAAATAGCCTCAGCTCAACGAAAATCCGACGACCATCCCTTGACCTCTCGTCACAAATCCGACGACCATTCTTTATCATTTCATCGCAAATTTGACCAGATGTCACTGCTTAACCGAGAACAAGCCTCGTCGAAAAACCTATGAACATGAAGCTCGAAAAATTGATGATGCTTCAAGACAACAAAAACAAATAGGACAAAATAGTTATTTTCATCATTTCAATCCAACAAAAAAAGTACTTTACGTTGGATGTCGTCAAATTTTGTAATTGGATTTTGGGCTCAAATCCTGTTGTGCTCATTATGACCCCTACTCTTTGTTTTATCGCATCTCATTCCCCTCTCTTCAATTTCCCCCTCCTTCTGCTCTCTCCTCCAACACACCATATTCCTCCTCTAATACTCCATATCCACCTTTCCATTCACCAATCCTTTCTCTCATCAAACCATCACCCACTTCCTTCCCTCCACCTTATCCCCCTTCATCACTCAAGTCTCACATATGGATTCTAACCCTATACATCTTCAACACCTCTTCTCATCCTAATAGTGCTCTCAATCCCCACTCCCCTTCACACTTGTAACCCATCATGTTCTCATTCCATTTATATCTCCCCACTTGAATTTACAACATCTTCCTAGGACCTTGACCCTTCTCCACCCCCTCTCAATTATTAACAATACTCACTCAAACTTACAGTGTCCTCATAGTCCCTTGATCCTTCTCTACCCCCTCTCAACTATTAACCATCCCCACTTGAACTTCCAACATCTTCCTAGGCCCTTGACCCTTTCACACCCCCTCTCAACTATTAATCATACATTTGATGTCTTGCGTCTAGTGCTATAGTTTTTGCTCTGCATAACGTGCATGCGTTATATAACTACATAATGTGCATGTATTTTGTAGTTCTATAACATGCAAGTGTTTTGTAGTTATATAACACACAATCGTTTTGTAGTTCTATAACGTGCACATGTTTTGTAGTTCTATAACATGCACACGTTTTCCAATTCTATAAGGGCGGGAAACTTCATTTGAATTTAAAAATTCCAATTCACTTGCTTGCATGTCACCAATAGTCCTATGTGTATGGTTTGGAGTTTGCTTTGGTAATACCAAACATGTGGCATTGCATATGAAAAAACATAGCTAATTGGACATTTCTTCCAGTTTATGTAGAAGTTATTGTTTACGCACTCGTTACAGTATGCTACACACAATCACTTTTGACAAAATCTTAAACATAAATAACATTTTTCCTGTAGATTCTAAATATGTAATTTTTATTTAAAAATATTATATTTTCCATTTTTTTTTCAGTTTCTATTTTCTCCTCACTCCTTAACTCAAAAAGCATGTTGTTAGTGTTTTTTCCATAATTTTTTCAATTCTTAATCGTTTTAAAAAGAAATTATATGGTGCACTAGAAGACACTGACCTCTACATTCTATAAAAAACCCCATTTCTTGATTAATTTATTAAGACCTTTCAAAGGCTGCACCCACAAAAGACACACCATTTTCAAGGAACGATCACTTAGATAATTATAAAAAATAAAAATTACTAATTTTAGTTTAAAAAAATAGCGTTGCACTAGTCCTATATGTTCTCTACATGCCTGCAAATTTTTGTATACCAAAACCATCATTTAAGCCCTTAAAGGTTGCACCCACAAAAACATATACCTCATCACCTGTAAGTATTTTACTCAAAGCAAGATATTGTGTAAGTATCTCAAAAAATACAATTAAGTTGAGGGATGCTTGATTTTGCAGTTTTCTATTGCATCTAACGTGCTAATAGTGACCCTCATTAGCTTTCACTCGCCCTATAATCTTCTCTCAACTATCTTGAGGGCCATTGGACCTATCCCTAGTGATTAAAACCTTATAATAGTGTTATTGCTCTTACATAGATGCTAAGAATACTATTATGAAGTTGTTTTGTGACCTTTGTGGTGTCTTCTTCGGTCTATGTTCCTAAAGCTTCTTTTAGAGACCTAGGTAGAGTTTTTCTCCATTGACAATGTCGATGAATTGAGGCCCATGCCTTGTGTTAGAAACCTGATAATAATACAAATTTCCAACCATAAATTTACTAATTTAAAAAAATCAAATTTCAATTCAAATAATTTTTATTACTACTTTATGATAATAATAAATTTAAAATTGTTGTTTTTATTTATTTTTCAATTGCATTTATTTGTTTAAATAATATTAATAATAGATAATTGAATCGAGCTATTTACAACATAATTAGTTGTGAACTTGTTGTGCAAAGCCTCATAAATAAAACATGCCATTTTTTTGCTTAAATATTCTAAAAATAATGAATTGAACTTGTTGTGATTGTGGTGCAAAAACTCATAAAAAAAAAATTTCCTCATTTATTTGGATTTATAAAAACAAAATAGCCCCTAGGGGTATCTTAGTTGGTTGGAGTCCAAATCCAAAGACCATTTGATATTGAGGTTGGAGTCCAAATCCAAGGGTTGTTTGATATTGAGATCTAGGTCCTTTGGTGTTAGAATCCCAAAACTTAAGGAAGCCCCAACCTCATTTATTGTGAATTGTAAACCACATATAAAAAAATAATCAAATAAAAAAAATACTAAATAAAGTTATTTACGTTCTTTAATTTGTTATATTTATGATCAAACCATCATAACTAAATCTTACTTATACAAATACATATACATATGACAAATATACCATAATAGTACTTCATGATATAAATGATAACATACTATTATTACCCATAGCATTTCATATTAAGCTGCACCATTGATTATTATGTCCCTGACAAGGGCATATATATGAATTGGTCAGGACAATTATTTGGACTAATTTGTACTAACTTTAACAAAAATATATAATTTTCGCTATAGTTTGTATCAATTTTTTGGGGGGAATTATTTAAATTTCAATTTATCTTACTTCCTATTGGTTTATATGGGTGATGCAGGCCTAGGACTTTGTGCCCCAAGACCCGGCAACGAGCTTGCGTAAGCATAAAATGATCATTTTGTCATTTTGTCATTAGCTGATTGGCTAGGGGTAAGCTGCCATCATGCCTGGAGAGTCTCCTGTAGGCGTTGGCGGCTGTATGAGGTGAGCAACATTAAAGGCTGTATTCAAGAGGTACTTGCTGTGAGTTATAGATTGCGGGTTTGTTTTAATGGTTACTGCAGTCTGCGCTTTCCTGGTGTGTGGAAAAACATAAAATCCAACAAAAATAATAAATGGCTGGAACTTCTATACTGACAGGTTTAATCAAATATGATTGAATTATGATAAATTCCATTGGAAATTTTGCTCATCTTGAAGAATTATCGTAGCCTGGTAGCCTTGCGCTGTAGCTAGAGCAGCCCCTGTACCTGTTTCATATCCTACAACAGCGAGTAGAGTTCCCTAATGAACTGGACTTGCTTCGGTCTTTCTTAGCCCTAACTGCTGAACATAAGTGATATCACCTCTGATGAATCACGTAGGCACGCACTTCTTCCTTCATGCCTACCTTATTATCCACAGTATCAGAGCATCATATATCAATGTTGCCTTGCTCATTTAGATAACGAATTTGGAGATTTCAGTGCAGAAGATGCAAGTTGGTCAACGTATAGATGGTGATATGGATTGTGCATCCAATTATTTATTATATGAAAATATTACCTCCATTGACCCGACCTCACGGAGCCCATCCTAATCCGGCCTACATTTAGTGTGTTTATGAGCTTTCAATTTGATCCTTTGTTCCAATAGTTTCTATGTGTATATTAGCTATGGATTCGTTGTCAGGCTTATGATCTTGTTGCAATTTGGAATGGCATTGAATTCGAACCCTGGACTTCTAAGTTCAGGTGTTTTGCCTATTTGCGTAATATTGAAGCAATTGAAGCAAATTTTGTTTTTGGTCGTCAGGTGAAGGTGTTTTAAGTGGCCGAAGGTAGGTACTAGGTACTAAGATAGGCGTCTAATTAGATTCTTTTCACTTTTATTAATGATCGTAAAAAAGATGGTGGAGAGAAGGACAATATACAGACGCATTCCTTATCAATTTGGCAAATGCAGAATCCACTGGGCATTCATGGTGTTTTGGGGTAACCGGGGGCCTCCTGTTCTCCTCCATCGGTCAGCCTTTCATTTTGGTTGTATTTCTATGTGTTTTCGCTCAATTTAGAGCTATAGGCCAAAAGGGCAATTCATGATTCTTTTTAGCGGTGATTGGCCAAGTATTCCAATAAATTAGAGCATTTGGAGGAGGTTTGACGGAGAAAAACAGGAGCTGTAACTCATGAGGATTTTTATTTTGGTTGTTCATTCATTCGAAGATGGGTGGCCGTAATGGAAAGAAGGACAAGATGGCCCGTGAGAAAAATATAGAGAAAAATAAGGCACCGAAAGGTATGATTTCCTGTCTATTTACTTTCCTTAAATTAGGTGTTGTTCTTTCTTCCACTGTTTGAAGGATTTTAGAAACGTAGCGTTGTGGGTCTCTTGTTTCCCTGATCGAGCTCATGAATAATCTTATTGTTTTGTTCAAAATTTGAATGACAAAAACTTGAACTGAGCTATGAAAAGCTGAAGACACACAACATGAGCAACAAACCAGACCAGGAAGATGACCACCAAAAAAGTGAGGTAAGCAGCTATTAATATAATTCAGTGACCAGAAAAAAATAGATCTAATAATATGAATGGTGGAAGTTAAAAGGGACATAACTGCAAGAACCACAGGTAGGGAGAGGAACCACATGAACATATAGAAAACATTATTATTCAGGCTAATCAACTCCGTCAGAAAGGCAACGCCACAAATAAAGGTATTAATTAATTAAGGAGAGCGTCAAGGTAGTATTAGAATCAGGATATTCAAATTAGTACAATTTAATTTAATTTCTTGCCATTGAAAACATACTCTATAATTAGAATGAGCATTGGTAATGAAGGAGGTCATGCAGAAGCTGCAGTAGGAAGACAAGTAAATGTCCATAGGGGTAGAGAAGGAGAAAGACTGGGTAAGCTGTAAAAAAGTGGCTTGGTGCAGGATGTCGATGGTGATCCAGATAACATTACGTTTCAAACTGCTTTGTTTGATAATGAGAGGTAATCCATGCTTACTTCTCTTATATTTATGTCTATGCATGTTTCTAGTATGCATTATTGACAGCAACAGCTAGAAATGGCTTCCTCACAATAAAAGGCTTTGTCATTCCGAGATACAGGGTGAAAGTTCCCTAGTTGATGTATTAAATAGTTCACTCTGGCGCAAATTTTTAGTAGATATGTAGCAATATATGGGGTATTAAATAGTATATATGTCACAATATCTGATGGCGTATACTCCTATATTGTTGTGGTTTATTGTCTTTCTGATAGGTCTATTGTCTTTATCATATATTCTAAATTCAAGCTTGTTGAATCACACTGAAATATACTTTATTGATTATTTTTGTGTTTTTTTATAGACAATTATATTACTGATGTAGGCTACTAATGTAGGCAATCCTTCTGTGCTGAAAAAAATGGTTCCACCTCATCGCCCAAAGACGAGGTAAGCACGACCCACCTCTTTGGTGCTCTCATAAACCTATGTTATCTACTTATTATTTTGCTTGCAAAAATGAAATAACCACCCATGGTTAAGTTACAACAATTTAACTGCTAGTAGTCCTGGCTTCTAGCTGAAGGGAGTTACTTCTAGTGCATCTGGTTTAAAAGCGTTATACAAACTAGTTCCAATTAGTCTTGGCTTGGCATCATCGCAAACGAATTTAATGGTGCAAATAACTCATTATTTTTTATTGTTTTTCAATAAGCTTTTCAACTCAACTTGAGCCAGAAACCTTACAGAATATACTACAACCCTGCAAGGAAATTGATCACCAACCTCAGCATTCTCTCCAACTGAAAATGCAAGAAAAAATCAGTAGCCAACCAGGCCTCTCGATTAATATATACCAGTGACTGGTAAAGGCAGTTACCATGCCATACTCCACTTGCTATCATCGGTCGTCCATGCGATCTACCACCTATTGTGAACTGTTGTGAAGATCCCTGATCAGCTTTTTAGAACAAATAAATTATTATGTAGATGATTTGACTGACAGCTGGCTATATTAAAAAGAAGAGCAAATTGTCTCTCCTCACATAAAATAGCCAAATTTCCTTTTTAGCTCAAATAATTATGAATAAGACATTTGGATTTAAGAAGCAAACGTTGCATTTACAACCATGCCATGCCTCATGGCCTGAGGGGAATGAAAGAAAGAAACGCTACAGAATATCTTTCGATTCATTGAACAATTCATTTGTTTTGTTCTTTTTGCCTTGAAGGG
>LPNX011106768.1:283136-303872 GCA_001517045.1 Pseudotsuga menziesii | reverse complement strand
TGGATAGAAACATCTTTGGAATGAAGACCTTGGAAGGTAAAGAATTTTATTTCTGCAATAATTTTTTTGTTGTGACTGACATTGTCTTGACATGTGAACAACAGCAAAGATTTAGTTTGCAGCCATTGGATACCTTCCATAAGCATGCACATCAAGTGAATTATATTTTTTTTGTGCTTGAGGATTGTCTAGACAATTTTGATGAGAACCAAGCACTTGGCCTTTTCCAAAAAAAACTGGAATTGTTTTCTGGAAAGAGTCTCTTCCCAATGGGAGGGTTAAACGAGGATGAAAATTGGGAAGCCATAATTTGGGTGGATGAGTATTGTAGGGTTCAGATCCAAATTTCTACCCACACTTTTATTTCATCCTCATCAAGTGAGAATGAAAATTGGGAGAAGGAATTTTCCTTGTTGGTGCAACGGGAAGAGCTGGAGGCTTTCCTAGGTGTTCATGATGACTTGTGCAATGCACCATCACCCTCCCATAAGCCACATAGGCACATATGGCTGTAACTTGATTCAATTCAACCACATGTGGATTGGGTGGAAGATTACATGTCACACATGGAGTCTTCTTGCAGAAAAATTTATGCACATGATCAGTGGAAGACAAATAAGCAAGAAAAGTGCCAAGAGAAGTTGTTCAGGAAAATACCTTGCTCACAGTTGGATAGATGCTTTCATTATTTGACCAATGGAAGAGAGTTGAACCATTGGAAGTGTTCACATGGACCTTTTAGTAGGAGGGCCAGTCCCTTATCAGGTGGGATGAGGGGACGCTTATTTTCTTTTCCTGCTTGCATTTTTGGAGAGGATTATGATGCATCATCTTATTGTGAGCAGTTTGGGAATTCTTGTTGGTTGGATGATTCCTATACTCATTGGGGTTGGACATGGGAGTCACACCTATGTCTTTAAAGAAACATAATTATGAGATTCAATGCCGATGTGCATCAAGCACATAAGGAACTTTATGTTGGGTGGGGAAATCTGATTTCCAACTTTGCATTGAGAATTTCTGGTTTTCGATGTAGTGGTATGATTTCCACAGCATGAATGTCATTTCATGTGATGATAAATTTGTATGGTGGATTCTAATTTTTGGATACTTATAGTTAAGGAAATGGGATCCACGCATAAATTAGCTTGACAAGTTATGTGGGAAGGCATTCTTACTAAAGGGGGTGCAATGCAAGCAATGGGACCCTGGAATTACTTGTTTTGGAGAAACTTTACAGGATGGCTTCATGGAGAAAGTCAACCTTTTTGCACAATGGATTCATGCTCTGGTTCTCCTACATGATGAACAAATTGCAACACTTTGAAGCGCTTCTACTTGAGGACAAGCAGATTTGGGAGGGGAGGACTGTCATGTCCCCATATTTTGGGACATTAAAAGTGTTGACCATGATGAAATTCCTAGGGGCTCAAATTGACATTAATTATTATTCCTAGGAAAAATATTGCTAATAATTGTTCTAAGGCATGTATTTAATTTTATTTCAGCAATTTTATTTATTATGCACAATAATGATGTGGAATTAAGGTTGCCATGTCAGGAGGGCGCATAGGGGGAAAGCTAGTAAACTTGCCTTGGATGGAAAAATGGAAACAATGCAAAGGAAGGAAAACAAAACATGTCATAGTAAAGATAGAAACTATCCAAATTAGTTCCTAATTTTGTGCAAGGATGAAAAGCAAGGAAAAATTACCTTATGCACAAACTTGCTAGTTACTCAAGGAAGGAGCAGTTTCTATTTTGGATTGAAGGATACAAACATGGAAACATTTACTAAGCTTCATACTTGCTATTTTTCTCAAGAATGTCGAATTTCCAATTTGGGTTAAGTTATACAAAGAAGGAAACATCATTTGCAAACCAAAATTGTTAATCTCGTCAAGGAGGGCCACTCATGGATTAGGAACAAAATTGGCAAGTGGGTTACTTAATGTTCAACGGGTGAAGTACTTGCTCAACAAGTCACCCAAGGTCTACTTAAGGGAATTTTCAACTCCATTATTCAATTTGGTTAATGTATTTTTGTAATTGATTGAAGCTCAAGCTTCATTTCTGAGTGGTGATCCTCAATCTCTTGGGTGATGTCCCCCAAGTCCCCTGTTCTCCTTCTATCCTCTCCTTCCCTTCTCATTGCAGGTTATGTTGGAGATATGGATCAACTCTCATCCATTAATGGACTGATATTTCAGGTTTTGAAGCCATTTCCGTTTTAGTGCAGCACATTAGAGTGATTGGGACACTCCTCCATTCGAATATCAGAGCTATCTTCAAGATTTCCTCCTTTTATGAGAGATTGATGATATGAAGTGATGAGGAGAGATAACAGGATCTGTGACATTAATTAAGGTTATTATCAGTCCCTAATATTATTCTCCTAACAGTTCCAAAGTTTCTATAATGTTCTAATAGTTTTCCATTACAATGTCTACCTCCAATTCTAGTTTTCTAGCCTTGTAATGAAGTCTAAATTAATGAGTAAAGATATGAAACTCCCATGAGATTGAATTCAGTCATTAATTCTATGAAATAATGTATTATTACCTTTCTTCGAGTATTACAGAGTTTTGAATGTATCTTATTTACTCTGGAGAGGCATTTCCACCCCCTATCTAGAAATGCATTGAAAAATGACTAGCTTTAGATTTTGAATGAGTTATGGGACTTAAACCTTTCTGATTTTATTTATTTTACTTCTAATAATTCATTAACTTCACATTGAACACCTTCCGTGTCCGAAATTGAGTTTTATTAACCTTCTCCATATGTCTGGAAGACCCAAAACCCGATCCTAGAGTGCAGTCCAAGGGACTAGTTTCCTAAAATTCCCAAATCTATTATTTACCTGCATAAACCTTTGTATGCTGTAATATAACTTTATATCAGAGCCATAATCAATTTACCAAAGCCCCTAGTTGAAAAAGGCTGAACTACTCTTCCTAGTTTCACGGTTTTGCTGCCCAGAAGCGTGGAAGTAGGTTTCCACATAGCAGATTCTGAAACCTAAATGGCACCAGATCTAAATGTGTTAGGGAAGAGGAAATTATATGTCTAAAATATCTTTGGTTTCTTCCCTCTGCTCACTCCTCTTTCCTACAAAATTTTCTAGAAAAAACCCCTGATTTTCCCTGTCCAAAGAGGCTCTGAGTGGTTTGTTCAAAGTTCAGAAATTTTAATATAATTTACAGAATTTAAGAGTGTTCAGGTCTGTACACCAGAATTAGGACATCACATTTTGGCAGGTCGACGATGACTTATTTTTAATGTGGTTGTACTGCAATCCCATCTAGGAAATATCCCATTCCTGTAAAAATGGAGCTGCAAAAAATGTCATATTTGGATTGGCTTTCGGATACAAGTATGAAATTATTCCTATATTCTCTATTGCTGTGACCATATTTGTAAGTTTCAGTCTAGCTGCAATGGTTGGGATTGCAGTTTCTTCTTTGGGGATGCTCAGGAATCAATAGAATTGTGAATGGACTTGGGATAGATGATTATGGCCCTATTAGTGAAAATGTTGGTGGTATTGTTGAGATGGATCGCTTTAGCCATAAGATTTGTGAAAGTCTTGATGTGCTAGACACGACTAGGAATAACACTACTTCATTTGGAAAGGTAAGATGAATTATATTCCAAATATTTTTTGAAGGTTGATGCTTCTATGTGTTATTTCACCTTATATGTTGTGTTTCCTTCATAAAGGGTCGTGAATGAATTATTTATTCTATGCAGGTATTTTCCATTGGCTCTATTGCATTGGTGTCTCTTGCATTATTTGGAGCATTTGTAAGTCCTCTCGCAATTTCATCAATGGATGTCCTTACACCCAAAGTATTCATTGGATTGATTGTTGGGGCCATGCTTCCTTATTGGTTTTCAACTATGACAATGAAGAGTGTAGGAATTGCAACATTTAAAATGGTTGAATAGGTCCATAGAAAATTCAAAAATATTCCAGGTCTGATGGAAGGAACTGCCAAACCAGACTATGCAACTTGTGTGAAGATATCAACAGATGCGTCACTTAAATAAATTATTTCTCTCGGTTCCCTTGTAATGCTCACACTCCTCATTGTTGGTACCTTGTTTGGAGTTGAGACTCTATCTGAAGTTCTGATTGGAGCTCTTGTCTCTACTGTACCAGTACTTTCAAATCTTGCTTTGTCTTTGAAAATGTTCTTTATCAATATTAAACCCTAGACATGGAAGAAAATGGTGAGCTTTTGAAGGAAAATGTTGTTTCCTTTTTCCTACTTTTTATTGGACATCCATAAGACTTGAATTTCATGTTGACAATATTGGTATAAACCCTGGTTCTAATGATAGTATTTTCTCTACGTATAAATATGTTTATTCTTCTACTTTTTGTTTTCTAATTTGGTCCTCGACGACTTTTACATCCCAATTTACACTCTTCAGTCATTTTGTCATGTGTCTCCATTGTTACGCTAAAATCCATGCTTCAATTAAAAGATTTTTATTTTTAACCCAAGTTATATGTCCTTTGATTGCATTCACATCTAACCTGTGATAGAAAGATAGTTTCATTGTGATCATGTTGGATCGTTGTTATTGTGTTTTCAAAATGGATGTTTTATCCTGAGTTAAAAAAAATTGATTGATTTTATATTTAGGTCTCATTTATGTACCTCATTGTGTCATGATCTTGTGAGGAAATTAATATACGAGGTGATATTAGTGTTCAACAGTTTGCAATAGTGTAACAACGGAATCCTTTTCAGAGTCGAGTACTCAGATGTTCAAGTGAGTATTGTCCCAGTAATAGGGTTCCCACTTTACTCTACATCTTTCTTGTGTTGTTTCTTTATCTCATTGATATTAATGGAAACACATCAAATGATTCATAGTACTTTTATCAGTTGACACTTCAATGCTCTGGACTGTGATGTTTTAGATCTATTACTTTTGATGATTGTCATTGGTTTGTGTTATTGTGTGCTATCTATGGAATTATAGAGCAGAGTATTCTTGTCTATTTATATCAGGCTTAGTGTTTTTTTAACATGTAAGAAAGAACCTTAACCTCCAGCCTATAAGAAAAGGTAAGATATCTCTCATGGGTTACAACCTCAGCAACAATTGGCTCACAAAGAGTGAAACATGCCATAAGAGGGATTTGAACATGGGCAGACAAGGTAACATTTCTCCTCCCCAACCACCTAAGTGAGACCCCATTGACAGATCTAACTTACTGTTTTCTTGATCAAGTTTTGATTCATAATATGTTATTGTATTTTTCTTAGCAACAGTTTACTAAAATACTCTGGTGATATAGAGATATGTTTGTTATATATTGTATTTTTGTGTAACTTGAGCTATCATGATTCTAGTTTTGGCAGTGGCTCCGAATAAATATGATAGTGTAGCTAGACCCAATTAACAAATCATACTTACTGTTATGCTTGATCAGGTTTTGATTCAAAATATATAATCATAGTTTTCTAAAATACCCAATTGATATAAAGATCTGTTTGTTACATATTGGTTTCATGTGTAACTTGGTTTATCGTGGTTCTGTTATAAATTTATTCATAAGTAGGAGTTCAGATATTGTCCATATTATATTAACAAGTGGTCTATTTGGAACTTTGTGATTTTTGTGTGGAATTATGTTTATGCTTTCTAGGAAGTAGTGTATTGAGTTTGCAAAGAGCACGTTATTTTAAATTTTTATTTTCTCTTATTGTAAACTCTGCTTGCTTGCCAAATTTTATCAGTGGACTAAAAATATTATTATTTAAGTTATTCATTTTGTTATTGTTATTGTTTTTGGTCATTAAAAATTATTTTGAGATAGATTTGTTTTTCCTGCTTCAGTGGAAGATGTATCACGTCCAGTGGGCAAAGAGACCTGGACCAAGTTGCTGGACGAGTTGTAGTTGTTACACCTTGAGTGATTTGTGAATGTTTTACATAATCTTGGACTAGAATTTAGATTGAAAATTCACTTCTTTCATCTGTTTCAATTTCAATCACATTTGATCTTCAAAATTTTGTTTGAAAAACAAGGGTTCTAAATCTGTTCCTAGAGGGTGTCTAGAGGTTCATTTCCTTTGGACAATTTCCATTTAGTTCTATACTTCATGATTTTTTTTGTATATTTTTTGTCAAGTACAAGTTTTGAATTGGTTCTTTTGAATGCTTTTATTCTATTAACATAAGAATTATAGGGGTTATTAATTTTTTTCTTTGAACTTAATTCATCAATATGTATATGTATGATCTTTCCACTTACAAAGTGACAACATGAAGGGATGTTGTATTAGATTAAGTCGTTTATGACAGTTTGTGAGGATCTTTCCCATTGGTTTCTACAAATGTTTTGTAGACATTTTTAGCATATATTTTTCCTTCACTATTTGATGATGATTCTCCTCCTGGGACAGTTTACTCAAGCACTCTTTCTGCATTGACAAGTAAGATGGACATTGATGGTCAGACTCTTACTGACTCACCTAAATTTTATCCTATACTGATTGCACCTCCTATTTCCCTGCAACTGTGCAATTGAATAATGTTGGATATATTTTTCCATCTACTCCAGAAAGGTCAAGGCCTATGTCCAAATGGGATTCTACTTATTTAGATTCTGGTAGTTTCCTTCCTAAAGATGAGCTTGGTCATTGTTGAAATTTACTTACTACAAAGGTCTTCTCAATCCCTTTAATGATCTTAAAACAAAAATAAATTATCTTGCAGATAATTGACAGTGGATTTATTGTTGGTTTGAATTGTTATATTTTTACATTCAATTTGAGAGTTTAATTGTGCAAGATGTTAATAACAGTGTTGTTGCGAACAGAGTTTTATCCAGCAATTAAAATTGGAACAACTCATTAACATGGAAAACAGATACACGCATCCCTCCGCATGGATTCATGTGGAACAATCCTCAATTTTTTATTTTTCCTATGTATTAGCAGTCGTAATAAATTGTTGGGGTTAAAGAGAGAGTTGGAATTTGGAGAATTGGTATACAGCATGGAAGGTATGGGAGGTGATATGACATAATTTGCTATGCCTTAATAGCTAATACAGATAACACTCGACAAGGCGTCTCATCGCCAACCCCAACACATGAAGCTATATAACCAACTTATGCTTTTTTTCAAATCATATTTAATAGTTTATGATTTGGACCTTCAGGTTTTTTTCCTTCTATTTTTTTCTTGATTACATATTATGTTTCTATTTTTCTTATGGTTTTATTTTTTGTTGTTGTTGTCATTGAATTCACCTTCATTGTTGTCATTTTTCATTATCAGAGTATTACTCTTTCTTTTTGTAAAATCACATTTTTTAATTCCGAGAACAAACTATGTTCAAGTCTTTCATATTCATTTTATGTTTTGATGTTTGCTTGCAATTCTAATAGGATTTCTTTCCCTACAAGAATCAAAGAACAACTGGAATTTCTTCACATGTGTTTTCTTTGATCATTAAGTGTTTCTTGTGCAGTTCCTCCAATCAACTACGCACATCTATCTTTAAGTCAGCTGCAACAGTTTGTCAAAGCAGAGGATTCAAAAAAAACTTTACAAAATGCAAAAGGGAAAGGGTCATTGCCATTTCAGAGCATGAGGATTCAATGTTCATGTACATGAACTTCTTATGTTGGCCTGAAATGTTTCCAACGGCACCTTTTTTTTGTTGAATCCTACATGGGATTATTATTGTTCATTTCATACTTTGATTCCTATCAAACATGTTTTTACTTTTTATAATTGTTACACCATCAATTATAACAATGCATTGGAGTCTTTTTTATTACGAGATTAGTTTCTTCCATGCAATGTCAAAATATTATGTGTTGTTCATTGTTGAGACTAGTTGGCATTGCTCTCGTTTTTAAAAACAAAGATATCTCATACTTGCTATTTTGTAAAAGCGTTAAGTTCAATGAACCTGTTATATATCCTGATTTAGATTGCTCCTCTCGACGTTCCTTTGCACCTTCTACTGTATATATTATGTTATGAATTTGAAATTTTCTTTACTTCACCCTACACAAAATTTTATTTTAAATCTTATTTCAAAAATATTAATTTAATACCATTTATTGAACAAGGGCCTCCCAATGAGGGAACATAGGATCATCAAAGATGTTCGACTAACTCTAGAATGTTGACTTAGAGACTATTAGTGGTGTCAATTCTGCTTCGGTTGATCTCTTTCAAGATGCAAGAAGAATGGGTGGCACAGTCCTATCTAACTGGGTGAGTGGTGTCAGGGCCCCACCCCACGTTATGGCTTCCTTCGCATTCCCCTGAAATGCCACACAAGCTTAATTACTTTATAATAATGCTAGTAACTAAACCATTAAATATAACTCATGAAATAAAAAGCAGTAAATATAATTATAATATAAACAATACGATAGTTAAACTATAATAATAATTAACAAATTATAATTACTATGTAAATGCAATAATAACCAAAACATTTAAGTAAAGAATAAGTGAACTTCACAATAATATCAACTATACTATCAAATCATACCTGCATCTATAGGCACGGCATGGGGTGTGGGGGCGTAGTGAATTGAGCTAGGTACCTACAACATAAAAGTAAAAAAATCAATCTTGATCTCAGAAATTGATATTGCACTATAAATAGCCTCTTCACTTCACCATCCATGGGATGATTTTTAAATTTGCATGGGTATCTTTATTCGTGACTTTTAATTTTTAAATTTAGTGTGTGCGTAAGGGTCTTTAATAATCAATACCTTTGTACCTTTTTTAATATATTTTGCAGGAGTAGGCTAGCTATGGAGCAATCCTCGCTCATTGGATGGAGGAGGAGCAAAGTTAGCGTTGACTTTGCTCCTCCTCCGTCTGATAGAGGGAGTTTTGCTCCACACCTAGCTCACTCCTATTTTGCACATGAATTTGTACATTTTTTAATATCTTGTGCACATGAAAGTGTGTACCTTTTCTTGTTAATTTTAAAATATAGCGTGTATATTAAACAATTTGATAATATGTCAATTTTAAATATCTTACGTAAATTGGATTCTTCTCACATTTAAATTGCGTGGAGTGGGTTCCTAATTTTAAGTATTTTGTGTTCAAAATTATAAAATTACACATTAAACATGGGCTGATTTTTAAATTTGCATGGGTATCTTTATTGGTGACTTTTAATTTTTAAATTTATTGTGTACGTAAGGGTCTTTAATAATCAATACCTTTGTACTTTTTTTATATATTTTGCAGATAAATTTGTACATTTTTTAATATAGTGTGCACATAAAAGTGTGTACCTTTTCTTTTTAATTTTAAAATATAGTGTGTATATTAAACAATTTGATAATATGTATAAGAAGGTGTTAAAAAATGGAGAGGAAGTTTTAAAAGATTTTTTATTAGTTTGGCGAATAGTTCTTTGACACTTATCTTGCAGTTTTTGGACGAGTGGTTTTGTTGACCAGGTTTCACGCAGGTTTATTTGGTGTAATAAGGTGATTGTAGACTTATTTAGGGCAGAAGAAACCCTTATCGACGACAACAAAATTTATTCCCTCATTTGTATTCTATATTTTATTTGGTCTAGTATAAGATATCAATGATTTATGTACAAATCCAAAGTCTAATTGGACCTACAAACAATTGGAGAAGAAATTACAGGAGTTAGATATGGTTTTCATGAGCACTCAGTTGTTTGTTAAAGTTGGGTGGGAAGCATCCAAGGAAGTCCATGGATTCGCTAAGATCTTAATGAATCCGATGAAGTTTGCAGAGTAAGATTTGGATTATGCTACAAATTATATCTAGCCTAATATCATATATGCAAAGAGAACCCATAAAAAATTTGCTTTTGAGTCCATGTTTGCAATGGGATGTTTGGGGGTTTTGAGAGCGAGGTTTTTAATATCAATGGGGGGGTTTCTTCAATAGTAGATCATGAAAAACAGAGGCTTGACTGCTTTACCGAGTACTAGGACATGAAATCTCAGGAACCTTTTGTGTTTTTGGCCTTGGAACCCTCTTATTAAAACTAGAAGTCTGGTGGGCTCTACTTGTGTTCTATTCGACTTTACCTTTGACTCTACCTTATCTATGTGGGGTCTTTTGTAGCAACTGGGTCAACCTAAGGCCTATGAATGCTTTTGGAGCGATGTTGTTAGGTTGTCGAAGGGCGTTGATGATGTGTAGTCAATGGAAACTCTACTTGCAGCCGAGGGTAACAAGATTGGACCAACAAATTATGTTCCAACAACTAGGGTTCGGTAAATGAGGTAAACCAAATTTGCTTGAATTCCATCTCATGTCGGGTCAACCACTTATAGTGCTTATGGGTAAACAAAGTCAACTGAATTTTGAATGGCCTATACAACAAGCTATTGAGTTGGGAGGGATGCTACTAAGGACTCAAATGGAAGGTCGTCATGTCAATTTTATATTTCTTTTACTTTCAATTCCCTAAAGTCCACGTACCTATTTGGCATCTTGATGTCGGCGTATTGTTTGGGCAATTTTCTCCTAAGAAGTATTTGCAGGTTATGCATCCTAGGATGGAGGAATATTTCTTTGGGGATCTAGACCAGAGGGACCTTATTTTCAATGGCATGCATCTGAAAACTCCCTTCTATGAGGCCTTCTTGAAACTTGCCAAGGAAATATGGCTTGTGCATAGGTTTACATTTTCCTTTGACCCTATTGTCGATATATTTCAGCTTAGGAGGGGGACTGATTTTTCTGTGGTGTATATGGATAGTGTTGGACATGATGTGTTGTCTAGAAATGATGCTTTGGATGGGAGGCATAAGGTGGGTTTTACTATTATTTATTTTTTATGTGTCAGCAAGGTCGTGATCCAGTGCCATTCTTATTTAATAAGCATGAAAGGCATGGATTAGTTTGAAGGATTATGTGTGAATCCTATGAATTGGCCTTGTTACCTAAGCCCATTTGTTTGAATTTTATGTCAATACAGAGACTAATTTGCACACATATCAGAAGAAATAAAGAAGTCATTTTGGTATTCTTTGTTGTTTTGGGGAGATTCTCATAATCTGCCAGGCCATTATCGGGAAGTAAATCCAACCTCATAATGAATTCCAACGCATATTAGCCAACAAAGTTCCTGTGATTTTCTTCATGATCTGGTTTCTGGCATGTATGATGTTAAGGCATGTACAACACAATACTTGACAATTATAAACTATTTTTTTAATAATCTTTACAAAGTATAATAATTTAATGTAGGACCTTAATCGCACTATGATAATAGATTGATTATTCATGTAGTGAAATCGATTATGAACTTAAATTTAATGTTGATAGAGTTGATTAAGTGTTGAGATTGTTTAAATACAGGCAACAAATTATTTAAATAAGTAACGTAACCTTAGTAATATTTATTAAAGCTAGAACTTTAATTAATCATTTAATGGTTAGCTCTCATAACCTTATTCTGTTGCACTTAAACAAAAATTTAGAACCTTTTTCCTGGTCATAAGGGTAGGGGACATTACAAGTGGTATCAAAGCTTAATGTTTCAACACTGCGGCTGTTGGGCCTTTTGCGAAGTTTCAACTCACTTTGTAAACATGTATTTGCATTAGATAACTTGGATGTAAGCACCTTAATATACTTTCACATGCCAGAGTTAGTTAATTAAAATATTAGATTGGGATGGATATGGACTTGATGTTCATCCAGTAAGGATAAATCTTGGAAGGATTTCTATCCCCCTTTTCCAATTAGGTAGATTGTAACTTAGAAATGCTGGCTAGTTACTTTATAAACTAGAAGAAAAGTAGTTTTAATGATAATGGACTTATACCAATGTGTAGTTTACTAACATAATGTTGATAACGAACACATTGCAGTTCCCAGTGATTGATTGAGCAAGCGGTGTGACCACTTAACTGATATTTTAATCAAACCTATGAAGACTAAAGATTCAACAAGTACAAGTTTAGCAGTAGGAAGTCAAAGATTAGAGATGGATTTTGAGGAAGGAAGGAGACCATATAGTCCTAAAGAGGAGTTTGCTGAGGGAAGAAGGTCAATTACACATAAGAGGATCAATGAACCATTAATCTTGGAGAATTCAGTGAGGAAGTGTAAAGAGGATACTGAAAGGATAATTCATATCCAATAGCATATTATCTAAAATCATTGAATACCATCCAAATATTTGTTGAAAAGAGTCACAAGAGAGTTTATGTGAGGTATAGATCATCTTCAAGAAGACCTTATCACTCAGAGAGAAAGAAAGGGTATACATCAAGAAGTACAGACCGTAGTCTTGAAAGATATCTAGTTAGATACAAGAAGAGGACACAAGGTCTTCACTTAGTGAAACCATGCCATAGCACGTTTGTTCATGGCAGATGAAACAATACCTCTATTTTCAAAAAATATTGGAAAATATCTCCCAAAATTGTTTTTTTTTAACCCCCTCCCAATATGCCTTCCCAGTTTAAAAAAAAACCCTATTTTCACTATATATTGCATGTATCCATTTTTTTCATTTACATTTTATATACCCCTTTATATTTCTATCTAGTATATTGACATGATACCCCACATGCATTCTACAATGCACCTTGCTTCTTTCGATGTATATTGTGCATGCACATTACTTCACCCATAATGATCAACACCACAGAGATGACATTCATTTCCTAAATTAACACTAGTTTGTCATTTTTTTCCAGGTGCCTGCACAAGATCAAAGCTTAAGGCAAAAACATACAATGTGAAAAAGTTGAAATTAAAGTGCTAGCTAGGGATAACGAGTGGATGACCTCTGACACGATTAACATTGATAGTGTGTTAACTGCACATATACAGCAAATACATTTTTTTTCAGGTGCCTGAAAAAGATCAGAGCTTGAGATGAAAACATACAATGTTGTGTTTAAATTTTGTAACATTGCATATAGAGTGCACCCTTATCAAGACATTATTCAATGGTCACATACTCGTCATGTCTCACATAAATACTCCAAAGTTTAAAATGATTAACAGTTGACGAGGATGGACATTCAAAAACCCATTGGCAACAATTAAAGACTTGCATTGGCATCGTCTTCTAAAATGTATTTTTCAAAAGGTATTTCAGTAAATTCGCATCCCAAATTTTCTAAAACTCTTCACAAGTTCCGTTATAGTTAGGTACTGGACCAAGTATTGGCTAACTTTGAAAGCTTGATGCCATAATTCTTTTGAGGTTACCTCGATAAACACGCTATTGTCTATTTATGACATCAAATGTTAGCCACATATAATTCCACATAAAATGCATGTAAACTGATATATGGCCAAATACTAAACCAGATGAGGGATTGGATGCTCAGCGTAGCATCCAACCAAAATCAATATCCATGAGCTTAAAAAAAACATTTATTGTCAATTGCATCTATAGCTCAAGCAGTTGTGAGAGTATTATCCTCCCCATCCAAGATCAATTTCCTCAAGTGACGTGTTGATCTCTTAATGAGTATATTGTTGTATTGGCCTTGAGCCCTGAGGAATCTAGTTCACCCTAGGTACCATCATCCGAACGAGAAGTACCTAGTGGGTTTCTCTGGGGATATGTATTGCATGGAACAAAAAACAAATTCATTTACTGTATGTAATGTGGTCTCTCTATGAGGAATTTTTTACAATGGGAATTCATGGAGATACATTGGCGAGCCCATATAAGAGTCTGGATTGAAACTGGGCATTAAAAATTATGTACTTCTTAGTTAGCAAAGTTAAATATGACTCATGTGACTGTAATAAATAGTATCTGGTAAAATCTTAGCCACTAGGCCAAGCCTACTTTGTAAAACCTCGTTTCATAGTTTAGTAAATCAAAATAGGTTTGGTAAAAATGTCATGAGATACATTTGCATGCCAAGGAATCCTGTTAAGAATGATTAAACTAAATGCAACTCAACTCTGGTTTTTAATCTTCCTTTAAGTAGCTAACAAGCTACTTTAATATTCTCTTAATTATAACTGCTTGAGTAGAGAAACGACCAAACCATTTCACATTGTAGGTTACCGGAGATAAACTGTAACTAAATGACAAGATATGTTAAATTGGTATTTTTTTTTAAAACTATAGGTACTTTGTCTTATATACTTTATCTTATATTAATTAATAATCCCTCTGTTAAGTCACCTTTAATAACAAATATATGACTGTGTTATGCAAAACTACCCCAAGGTTATGAAAACATATATGGGTAGTGTTAAGTCATGAATTTGTTTTCTTCAATCTTATATTTTGCTTGTGATTTTTTGAAGCTTGCTCATTGCTTACTTCTAGGAAATTTTGATTTAGAGTGAAATTTTGATTTTTTGCCATTAGGTTTCCATCCTTTTTGTTTTTCTTATGTTCTGAAGGGTTCTATAGGATATATGTTGATTAATAGTTTCATAAATAAGCACTAAGATCACGTTAAATAGTCATATAAACCTATGTTAAAGTTCAATTAGTGGTCAAAAAGCACAAAATTTGATTTTTAAACTTTCTTGTAGCGCAACGGTTAAAATTTTACACTAGCGCACTACAAGAAAATTGCGGGTGCAAAATTTGTTAGTTTTTACGCTGAATTCTCCAAAGTTTTCGCTCTTGGGATGACTAATCACATGTGTAGGCAGGTTTAATATGTGTTTCATCAAAGATAATCATGCAAACAGGTGTTGGCTATGACGTGAGGGAGATCGTGGCAATCATAAGTTAAGTCTTGGCAAATCATAACAGACAGTGGAATGAGGCGATATTGACGGGAAAGAAGTTCTCCAACTAAGCATTACGAAGCTGGTGGAGAAGTGGAATGAAGACACATTGCTAAGAATCAGGAATTTACAGTTGAAGAAGGAATTTAGGGTTTCACAGCGCGACAGTTGGAAGTAAGCTGAAGACTTGAGGACACCTAGAGCATTCAATTCAACATTTAGCTAGTCCAAGAACTAATTTTTAACACTTTCAGCAGTTGGGAGTGAGGTATTCCGCGTGACCTGGGTCATGGCCTGTTAAATTGGGGATTTCTCTATTAATCCTTATAATGTTAAATTGTTAAAAGAAAACATAAATTCATGTATTCAACAAACTCCCAACGGTGAGAGATCAGTCCAAAAGGTTTAGGTGAGCATCTTTGTTGTTAGTAAAGTTCAGCAGTAGCTCTGTTAAATATTTTTGGTGCTCTGTTTGACCTAAATTACCCAATCTCAGTACAAAACATTCCCTGCATTGATAATTTAACTGACTGTTAAAAAATCGAGGAAAAACAGCCAGGGAAAATCCAAAGGAGAACTAACTATCAAAACTCAGAAAAATTGAGGAAAAAAGGATGTTAAGTCACTAACATGTTCTGAAAATCACATAGAAGCATCATTAATCCTTGGGAAAGCAGATGAAGAAGAGTGGGAAGACCAACAGGGCTGAGCCCACTGAACTGAATTGGATAGACAAGTTTCCAGGGTGTGCTGAACTCTTTGAGAGTGTTGGATGGTTGAACTTCTTTAAAAAGATTGATGGATATAATGCCAAAGTCTCTCATAAATTTGCTCAATGTTATATCCAAGACATAGTATCATTTGATACTCTGAAGTTCAAATTAACTGTAGAATTGGTGGCTGAAGCAATAGGGGTCAAGAATGAAAGAGAACTTTGGTTCAAAAAGGTGCCATTTACCTTCAATGCCCAAAGGTATTTATTGCCTAGCATTGTTCCAGATTGGAGCAAGGGAGTACTCAACCATAATTTCAGAGCTGAATGGGTAGAGCCTATCAAGGTTCTACAAAGCTACATTAGATGTGAAGGGAGGTATGCTTTTGTCTTCAAGTATCATTTCAAGTTTCTTCAACACCTGAGTGGTGAATCTAGGATGAAACTCCCTTTCTTCCTGCTAAAGAGCTTGCAAAAAATGTCCAGCAGGATCAAAGAACATCATGACCACACTGCACAGTCCATCTTTCATCATGGATTGATCAAGCTTATTATCAGCAATGTTCTGCAGAGAGAAGGAAAGACTTGGGACTACTTTCTCTTTTGGTCTGGGTTCCAAAATAACCAGGAAGGATAGCCTACCAAAAAGCAGGTTGATAAGGGACAAACCCTTATTAGAAAATTATGACAAAAAGTCAAGGCTGAAGATAAAAAATGTGTCAAACTAGAGGAAGTGGCAAAACCTTCAAAGGGGGATTATGAATATCAGCAGCCTTCAGTTGACAGGAAGAACAAAAATTTGTTGTTTATTCACAAGGAAACCCAGCTTGTTAAAAATGAAACACCAACAGAAGCACTCATTGATGAAAAAATTGTTTTTACAGAAAAGGCTTTAGGAGATGAAGAAAATACTAAGGTCCAACAATGAAGCCCAATTACCATCTTGTCTAAAGATGAAGCATATTTGTTGGAAGGAGATGAGTTGACTATCAGTGCTGAGACTAGGGTTGGCACACAAAGGGAGTCCTACAGTCAGGAGGATAAGATAGTAATGCCAAAGAAAAAGAAGATCAAGGTTAAAGAATTTGCCTCTATCATGCATCAAGGAAAAAGTTTAAAGATGGTAGGAGAGTTTGCTCCAGGCCAGAGACCCAAAACTAGATCCAAAAACAAATTGAGGCTGAACATGAAAAAGCTACTAAACCCTAAGTTAAACACAGAAGACGTAACTATGCTTGATAATTCTTCCTCTGATGAAAAGCTGGAGATTGGCAAGGGTAACAGCAAAGGGAAGAAAGAAGCAGCTCTAGAAGGTTCAGCTTCTCATCTTGCAAAAGGAAAAATTCCATTGAAAATAGATGAAGAATCCATCCTCACCGAGACCAAATTGTCTGCTGTGTTTTTGGTATTACGAGGTGAAATGTTGAAGGAACAAAAGAAAGAGGAAATAGAAGTTTCTTATTCAGAAACCAAGCTTTTGATGGATGAAATTGCACCTACTGAAACAGATAATCAGGAAAACCCAAGTGTTCATGGTGCTTCTACAGAGCTGCTTCCTAAGGATGAGGAAATCTTCAGAAAGATGAACATCCCATGGCTTCCTAGTGAACTACAAAGTACAACAGGAAGCAAGGCATTTGACTCATAGAAGGAGAATTTGCAAAGTGCCATCAAGCAGTATAAACATCAAATAGAGTATATGCAAGAAACAAATGATGGTTTGATTACAGCTAATAAAAGACTCAGGGAAGACCTAGAAGAAGTGAATGATCACTACCAAGAACTCATTGCAGTATCCAAAGAGGCCTTAAAAAGGAAAAGAAGTACACATTTACAGTGTGCAGATTTAAAGCAGACTATCAGAAATCTACACCAACAAAATAAGGAGCTTACAAGAAAAATGACAGAGATGGAAGCTGAGCAGCAGAAAGCTAGGAAAAAGGCCCAAGCCTTAGATGGGATAGCTCCGTTAGTAGAAGATGCTAAAGACCTATGAGAATTGTTAGCTAAAGCAGTTACTTGTTATGTTTTTGAGAAATACTTTATTTTTGTAATTATTATTTTGATAATACCCTATCGATGAGTAGGCTAAAAACAATTAGGGTTTAGACTCTAACTGAATTTTTAAAAAACAGTATTTCGGAAGGTCACAAAGAGAACAAGGGGTTGGACTTTTGGATGGCTAGAGGAGGTCTCTTGACTTATTGATAAGCTAAGTACTTGACTTTCATGTGTATTTGATGAACATAATTATGAAATATATGCTCCATTTTACCCTTCAGTCTGTGTTTTGGCTTCATTTCTAGCTTGTTTGGCTACACAATTGATAATTTCATTGCTGGTTTATAGTCTTTATGCTTGTAGTGCTTGTCAGTTGTGGATTAACTTCAATGTTATGTTATGTTGGATACATGGTTATTATATTATGCATCTCTATTCTTCTTTACTTGTGATTCAGTTCCTATTTGGCCTATGAATTTATTCCCTTTTGTCACCAAACTTCACAACCATAAAAACCTTTCAAAAACCCTAAAAACCTAGTTTTGTTTGATTGAATATTTGAGATTGTGTTGGCTTGTTTCTTTGTAGTCTGGAAATAGTTTCTAGCACAAACAGGTAGGTTTTGGATGCAATTCATGAACTTAGTTTTCTGTACCCATGCATATGGTGTTTAATTGCAAAACCCATGTTGCAAAAGAAGCCCTTTTTTTCTTGATACAGAAAGAAGGCATAATTATGCTTTCATATTGGCAATCACTCTTGAACACGATAAATGAAGTGTTGATATGGGAGAAGATCATATTCTGCAACAATTGAATTGAGATTCAAGAACACAATTTGATTTCGTGAGTCCTTACCGATTATATAAGAACACAATAGTGATCAATGTTCCCATCAAATAGCGTAATGAACATGAAATGTATTTTAACAATTGTACATTTGAATAAAAAGTACATATGATGCAATTTGATTTCCTTTCCATCATGAAAAATAATATGCAAAACACCAGGGAAAAGGACACATCCAACTATATATGAGCATCATGAACAAATACCCCACCTCCAGGAATGGCAGTTGCAAGGTATGTTTTCATACAGGTTGGTAGTTGAAACCAGGTTGGATACTATTAGAATCGAATATCCTGTATCTTTCCCTTGTTCTAAATGTCATACTTCCCAAACAATGTGACTCCACTATCCAAGTAATGTGATTCCACCCTTTTGTGGTGTCCAGGTATAAACAAATGTTCAATTTTATATGAAAAAGTATATTTCGATCTTTCTCCTCATGGCTTAGTTGCAAAGGATTCTCTCCTGCATGAGAAGTAAGGAATTTTGTTGTAGGCAGAACAAACTTTGGATTTTCTCCCAGAAGCTCATATGACAACAAGAAAATGATTCTGATGCTCTCCAATACACATGCTTAGCTTTCATGCATGTTCAATCTTCAATGCTTCTCACATATACAACCTAGTAAGGGATTGGCATAGATGTTTTCCTCCAATTTTAGGGAATCCCTAGATTCTCTTGGATAAGGATCTCCTTGTCGGTCAGAGTGTAACTTTTTCACTTTGGATACAAATTTATTCCATGAAATCCGACCTTGATCCAACTTATCTGTTAGTTTCACTAGATTTTTCCTGTCATACAACCCAATTAGTAAAAATTTCTGAAGCATAATGAATTTATAAGCATGGTAACAAAATTGAGCTTTGAAAATATTAAGAGGTACATATATGGACTGATAGTTTTCCTTAAACCTTCAAACCGTCTATGCCCTTGCACTGCTTTTTCCATGTTCCCATCATAAGTATAAACAAAAACATCACTTTCTAGAGCTACAATATAATCCAATGTGGCAAGCCTGTTCTGATAGTTTTCAAAAGCCTCTAACTCCTCTTCTGTAGCTAGAGTTGAATGGGTAAAGATATTTAAAAATTCATCATACAAAACTTTGATGCTGCCATTCCCAAAAGTTTCCCCTGCTACAATGTAAATGTTTGTTGCGGATGGAAATCCTAAGGCTTTCAAAAGAAGTGCAAACTCATGAAGAGTCATAGGACAACCTCCTTGTGTCCTTTTCTTCTCACCATCACTATCTTTCTCCTTCTAGTGATTGAATTCATATCTCATTTGCTAAAGTTCTTCTGCTTCCTCTGATGTCAAGTTATGCGTATAGCCAGTGAATGACAGCATGCCCTTCTCATATCTACACCATTGTCAGAATAAAGGAATCAAACTAGCAAATCAATAAATGGAATATGACATGCACACATATTCATATCTACACCCACTGCATGACAAAAGGTTAAAAACATGTGCGACGGACTCTATAAGAATATCACTGATTCATTTTTCATTGTGTACACTGCATCATGAAGTTATTTACCCTACCTTAAATGAAGTGCAATGTAATAATTTCCATCCTTCCACATCCTGGACACCAAAGTATTTTCAAGTTCTTCAATGGATGTTGTATATCTCAAGGCTTGATAATTTGCACGACACCTCAACTTTTGAATGGAACTATGAATACTATTATTGGCAAGTCGAGAATTTGTGTGAGTGAATTATAGAATCTTGTGCTGCTTCAGCAAGGGAAGTACTTATGTCTTGTAATAAGAGGTCTGAATTAATAGATTTCATGATAAGAAACCATAATGATTAAGTACAGACATTTTACAAGTAACAAAGAGAACTTTTGTGAATTATTACCTGCTAGGGCTACTTGGAATAAGGTATGATCTATTCTAGGACAAAATAGTGACTTCTAGGGCTATTTAAACTTATTTGTGACCTCTGATAGGACAAGTTCCTAATCTCTGTGTGTTATTTGACAGAGTTGTGATATTTGTTTGGCAGCATGAGCTCAGTTGTGACCCTGTTGAGGCTAATAGGACTGAACTATGACCTTGTGGGCTATTAGATCTAGGTATTGACCTCTCTTTTTCCTTCCAGGGCACTTTGTGATGCCTCTTGGGCTGCCTGGGTTGAAATGTGACCTGCTAGGGTTTCCTAGGTCTCATTCCTTTAATTACCAAGTTTTTTATGTGCAATAAAATTCTTATAAGATGTTCAGTGGACTCTGCTTATGTTTGGGATGTTGTTCACAAATTTAAAACAAGGCACATTTATTTTGTCCCTCATGAGAGAATGACATTGTTCTCCATCCAGAACAATAACCAAGATAGCATACCCAACCTTAAGCTCAAGCATAAATTTGGATAACAACTCCAGAAAAAAACATCAAACACATTGTACTCAAGTATTTATTTTGTCCCTCATTAGAGAGTGT
>LPNX011106768.1:244530-282776 GCA_001517045.1 Pseudotsuga menziesii | reverse complement strand
CCTAAAGTCTAATAGGCTTATAAATTTTCACAAAACATAACCTTTACTTATAGGATCCTTTTCAATAAATTTCTTCTAGGAGATGGCTACTTTCAAGAAGACTAGGAATCTTCTTCCTTGCAAGAAACATACTTATTTAGTTCTAAAACTATTTATGCTTAGTCACTTTTAGTGCATCCTATTATAGTTTATAATGAATTTATATTAACCTGTTAAAAATCACAACATTTTAGTACAACGAAAATCAATATGAAGAAACTAGCTAGGAATAAGGGTAAAAAATTCATTTAAAAATAGAAGATAAAACATTTACCTCAAAAACCTCTCAATGCTGCTCACAAATACCTGTTAAATATTCCTTGGTTATATTTCGAGGTAAATTACCAACAAAGACTTCAGTACCATGTGGAGGGTGTGCTAACAATTCCTCATCATTACACTCTTCTTTGTCCTTATCAGCCTTCTCACCGTTACCTTCTATAAGCAAGGCATCCTCTATAGTATCAATATTGGCATCATATTCAAATAATTTTTCGGGGTCCACATTTGACACATTGGCATCTTGGTCACCTTCTTGTTCATCCTATGAACCGGATCCCTCATCCTCTGCTAATTCAAGATCAAGGCCTTCTTAACCATCATTTTTCTCTTCCTCTTCAACATCTCCCTCATTCTCTACTTCCTCATTCATTATTTCTTCTGGCTCTTCTTCATCACCATCAAGGTCAACTTTCTCTTCATCACGCTCATCATGCAAATCTTTAGCAGATCCTCTGGCATCCTGCATTTTTCTCAATCTTCTTGTCTGTTGCCTGAATGCCACCTACAAAGCTTGAAGGGAAACTGTGCAGGAGGCAGAGAGGAAAGGAGTATTTGCATAAAGAGGGACAAAAATATAGTGGAGATTGAATAAGTGAAATTGTAGTAGGTTTTGCAGAGTGAGAATCTCAAAGGAAGTATAAGGGCCATGAGAAATTCCTTGAGAGATATTACTAAATGAAATTTAAAAGGGAGGATACCAGAGAGTAAATTTAACAAAGGTAGAGATGAACTTAAGAGGTATGAATCAAGAAGACGCCCCAAATGTCTATACAAAACACAGGAATTTCTCATAGTTAAGATAATAAAACATAAAAAACAAAAATGTGTTGTCAAAAGAGAGAGAAACATCAACTATCAGCAAAAACTTCTATTTCATCCACAATTGAAAAGTTTATGAAGGAATAAAACACAAAATGGAAAAACAGACTTGAGACAAGCCATTCTGGACAATAAATTAAAGTCTAACAAATTCAAAAGAAATATCTGAAATCAATGAAACATCTAACACAGGATACACCGACTAATGTTTCTAAAATTAGGAAGCAAACCCAGTAAAACATTTTCCAAACACAAAAAAATGGGTGTTTTCATTTGAGAGCATTAGACTCACCAAAAATATGCATTTCAAGCACTGGCCCATAAACAAATAATTGATCACACCATCAAGTACAACTAAAGGGCATATCCTATGTTAACTCAAATTTTAGAGAGATAAAATGGCCTCAAACATGTGAGCCTAGTGATGCCATGGCTTCTCTGAACCATGTTGGCACTTTTACTAAACCAACCTACAGGTTGAGGTACATGTTTGCACTGATTAAAATCTGACATGTGCAAAAAAATTGTTGGGAGACTATATCTAATATTTTTAAGCTAGAAACTAGACAAATGTACAACCATTTTCAGTATTTAATCCATAAAAAAACATGCTCAAATAATTCCTTGCAGTATTTTGTTCAACATCTGCTAAAGATAACCATTTATTATACTTATGGAAGATTTGAAGTATAAATCAAGGTACAAACCAACTTTCCAAAAGTGTACTAATATCTTGCCCCGCCAACAGACCTCACTACACTGACTAGGACTACAATGCCCACCATAACATTAACAGGTCGATATTCCCAATCACTCTCATTTATCAAGGGAGCTGACCACGAAACACAAGGATATCTAATAATCTTTAAAGAAATGTTTACCACATTTTTCAACCCCTTTCGAACTAAACAACAAGGATCTTACAAAGCTTGGAGAATCCTTTTAGCAAACTCTCTTATGGCTTTTATCAATAAGATTCCCATCTTCATCAAATTTCTCTTGTGGCTTTTATCAATAAGATTCCCATCTTCATCAAATTTCCGAGGTAGCAGATAACCAGTTACAATACCTGTGGCAGATTTGAAGTATAAATCAAGGTACACACTGACTTGCCAAAAGTGTACTAAGATCTTGCCCCACCAAGAGACCTGGCTACACTGACTAGGACTGCAGTGCCCACCATAACATTGACAGGTTGAGATGCACAATCACTTGCATTTATCAAGGGTGCTGACCACAAAATACAAGGATATCTAATAATTGCTGAAGAAATGTTTACCACATTTTTCAACCCATTTCAAACTAAACGACAATATGCAGGATTGTAGTTACTTCTGGAAAGAAATACAAAATACATTATATATGAAACGGGTTGTGCAATTTGTGCATAAAACTTGACAACTTTATTATTTCTTCCAAGTTTCAGTTAATCTCAATACCTTATTAACATCTTTCCCCAAGATTGTGAATCCCACATAAACCTTCTAGACTATACGAGCACTACATGGACGAGATATTATTGGAGTAGCTACATGGATCTGTGGACAATTAGGAAAATTGGAGCAACTACATGGATATTTGGACAATTGGCATATAAAAGAGGTTAATGGGATTCATGAAAAAGGGGATTTGGAGGAGAGAGGAGCTCAAGGGAAGAGATGGAAGTCACCTGCATTTGTTTCTTTTGGTCTTCCTTTGGGTTCATTTCTGTAGGGGATTACAGGGTTGCTGCCTCATTTTAGAGGGAAGAGGTGACAGTCACTTGCATTTGCTTCTTTTATTCTTCCTTTGGGTTCATTTGTGTAGGGGATTTTACACGGTTGCTGCCTCATTTAAGAATCATATGAGATTATCTCTGGAATATCATATCAGATGATCTAACTAGAAAGACAAAAATTACAGCATCACTGAACAAGGAGCATGTATGGATTGCAGAGGGACTAAGAAATCATTGTGGAGATGTGTAGTAGGCTTGAAGCCTTAGAGAGGAGATTAGAACCTATAGACCAAGAGGGAGAGAAACTAAGCATCACACTCTTAAAAGTTCCAAGCCTGTATAAAAATATTGGATTGGAGTTTTGGCTTTCCAAGGACCAAAGATGATGTATAATTTGTCTGAGTTAGAGAGAAGATTAAAACCAACCCACATAGATCCATCTTAAACCCATATCTATTAAACCCAAGGATTGACCTATGTTGGTTTTTATTTTTTCTTATTTTTTTTACCATACATGACTTTCTTTAATTACTTTTAATTTTTTATAAGTTATTAGCCGACATGGGAACATTACATTACGTAACAAGACAAAGAAGACATCTCCTCCAAAATGGGTTATAAGCACCTCTCTATTCTAGGTGCAATAAACCCAAAGGAAGAGAAACTAAGTAGAACCATCAAAAGTTGAGTGCCTATACCATCAATAATGAAGTATGCTTTGTACATATCATACAAACCAGAAGAATGAAGTATGGTTTCAGTTCTAGGGAGAATTTAAACCAGAAGATACCACATATCATACACAAGACATAGCGAACAGTTCTTTGATATGGAAATTATTCCATATGATCACCCAAAGCAGATGAAGTTAGTTGTAACTAAGCAAAGACACCATGCAGCATTATGATGGAATTGTTGGCCGATTCGCAGACAGATTGGTAAGATAAAAATGGAAAAGGAAAAGCAAAAATTAGAACCTTGGTAAAAATGACAAAATATACATGTTAAGTTCTTGCATACAAAATATTAATAGGTTTTGCACAAGGTGCCCCAACAACATAACACACAAGGAATTGTTGGTCCACAAATACAGATCAAATTATTAATCTACAAATCAGAATGAATTTACATGAAGATGGGCAGGCAATATCCTAGTATACTAATTAATTACAGTTTCAAAATCACTATGAGCTAGCAATAACTAGTCGTAACTAAGTGAACATCTGTTGCAGCATTACGGTAGGACTATTTAAAGACAGACCAGGAAAGAAAAGGAAAGTATGACACAAGCATGGACTCAACAAGAAAAGAAATCTAAAATCTTTCAAACATTCTAGCTTCCTGAACTAAAGAAAATCCAAGTTGAATGTCATCTATCATTGGGTAGATAAGATGAATCTTCATACTAATGTTTTAAAACTCTTCAAATCATCCATTGATATTAGTCCCAATTGAAAAAATTAATTTTCACCGTCAACTTCAAGGTTTCCTACATCATTTTCCTTATTAACACATACAATTGAACTCATGAGAGAACAAAGCTTTTCCGTCAATAGTCAATGGTCAATTTTCTATACATATTAACTAAGATCTCTCTACTTAAGCAAGCCTACCAAGATTTTTCATCAATAGTCAATGGTCAATTTTCTATACATATTAACCGAGATCTCTCTACTTAAGAAGGCCTACCTGCTGCAAAGTTTCAATTGGTTGGCTCTCATAACTTTGTTCCCTCATTTGAGGCCTTCACCAAATTGATGATGACATCAAAATTGACTATATTCTCTACATCACTGCTAGGATTGTTCTTTGCCCCAACCTTCCCTTCACTTGCATTGGTTCCTAAGCTAAATCTTCCTGGCCCAACTACAATATCACCGATTCCTGCTTGAAGTGAACCAGTTAGCGCATTGCATTGTGAGCATTGGCATGTTATGTATGGAAAATCTTCTCTCCTATCCAAACCTGCAAGTGAAAAGAACATGCACATTCAGACATGTTAACTACAATAATATCAATTTAAACTTGATTCCTTCTAATACATTCAAATATTACAGATCCTATTAGTACATTCACAAACATTTCCATGAATTAAGGTGAAACATTTGGGGAAATAGATTCCAAAATGATACCTAAGACATATTTTGAATTCATATACCATGGGATAAACATGCATCATGCATCTACATAATCCCATAGAGAAACATGCCACATCCAAAAGTTGAGGTTGTCCACTGAGACAACATGAAAAAATAACCTTACCAAAAATAAATGGTAAAGTTATGAGAAACCTGAGGACTCAATAACTGGTTAGTGGAAAGAATTGATACTTACAGCAATAGTGCAGTGGTGCAGAGTTGTTTATTTTGACACATGCTCCTTAGGCACCACCCTTTGTCAAACCTTATCCTATGAACTCTTTATGAATGAATATTAAGTTCATTGTATCTTGTAGACAATATCTATAGACCAATGTTATCAAAACAATAACCAGACCAAAACCATATTAGCTAAAAAACCCAAAACATACAATGAAAGCACTGATTGTATTAAAAAATGCATAAAATATTGAAATTCTGATAAAATATTATATATTCATGCATACGCAAATAGATAAAATTACATATTCTAGGTTTTTAAATCATAAAGTGTTCAATGAGAGTGCTCAAAATACCTTTTTTGTTCTTTGCTCGAGTGAAGTCCTTTGCCTTCTCAACCTCTGATTGAATCTTCTTTTGCAAGAATTTTTATTTCTTCGCAAGCATCTCTAGAGTCTACAAAAATTCAAAAGTGCAATTACGGATAAATCATTTTAAAGTTCTACAGTCTCATGAACACACTTATAATAATAATAAAAATTTGCAATCTGATGTCTTGGAACTCACCAAACAATAAAATTGTAACTTTTAATTTTTTACAAAAAGATCAATAAAAAATACCTTCCTTCTGTAATCATGTCATCTCTCGATAAAAGATTCATACTAAAATAGAATCCAATCCTGCACCAATTCCTGAAGCAGATAGAATGAAATAAAAAACAGATCTAAATCGAAAACTTACTATGTTATTCCAGTGGTAGCAATCACATATTTACATATCGATGTCATAACAGCCAGCTTTAATTGCAGCTGTAACATCTGCAACTGCTTGGAGACCCGAATAGAATTGTCTATTGACAGTCTTGATAGGTACAGTCTTTGGAGATAAGACATGGTAAGAAGCTTACAGTTTCCACGAAACTTGCCTTCAATGAAAAAAGTCATTTGACACATAGAGTTGTAGCATACGCACTTAGAGTAATATTTTTTAGTAAATAAATATTAATATTATTTTATTTTAAATATGGAGATATAAGTTTTTTACTTTTATATAATGTATTAATTTTTTAATATTAAATTAAGTTTTTTATATAATGTATTAGTTTTTTAATATTAAATTGTAAAAAACTTAAGAAGAAATTAATTATATTTTTTTCAAAAAAAAGCATATATCTTATTATTAAAAAATAATCAAAATTACATAAAACCACTCATTTCTTAAGTATTTTCAAACCCTTTTAACTCCCTCTCTACTATGAACAACTTTCAAAACGAACCTTTCTAATATCCAAAAGTGGTCATAAACTAAACCATACTATCAATATCAAGATTACATAGAAATTAATACATGTCATCACAATAAACAATTAAGAAAACTATACTTCAATGATGTAGATCTCTCTATATTTGATAGATATGAATTTGCAAGGTAATATAGATAGATATGAATTTACAAGGAATTTATAATGAATTCATATTTAGTTTAAACAAAGTTTAAATATTTAAGAATTTGTTTTTGTTGGGCTTAAGAATGACTATTTGCAAAATGGATTGTTATTGTGACTTCATACTATAGTGAATTAACATAGGTGCATAATATACTTGAAGAAATAATAGAAAGAAAAAGGATTTTAATATACCAAAAGTATCTCGACCATAGGTATGTTGTGTTCGTTCCATGATAGAAGGATATCATTTCTCAGAATTTCCTAGCACAAGACAAGGACATGTTCTAATAGGTGAACAATTTAATAATAATGTACCTTCCTAGAAGGACATCAAGGGTTGACCATGTCAAGCACCTAGGGGTTAAAAATTGAATTAGTTAAATTACCTAGGGAATTTTGGTTATTAAAAACTATAGAGGCGTGTATTAGGATAATTTCTAATTCTAATTATTTTATGTAATTATTTGATTAATGTGGAAAATAATGACATGTGGAGATGAGTGCCATGTTAGGAGGGAGCATTAGGCAATTCAAATTGCCTTGGATGCAAATGGAAACTGTCAAGAAAACTGACAAACACAAGAAGTTAGAAAAGAAGGAAACTATCCATAACGAAGCAGCCAGAAAACGATGGAAACTGTCCAAAAGAAAACCATCAGGAAAAGATGGAAACTGTCCAAAAGCAAATAAAATCCAGCATTTTAAAAAGAAGAAAGTATAGGAAAAGCAATCAGGGTAAAAGAAGGAAACTCTGGGCCAAAGGAGGGCATAGTTTCTATTTTGATGCAAAGTTAATGACAGGGAAACCTCATGCATGACTCATACATGTTATTTTACTCAAGGAGGGTGAATTCATGATTAGGGTTAGGGTTTAGAAAGTGGAAACTTTCTCAACATGTGATGGAATTGTTCATCAAGTCACCCAAGGTCTACTTAAGGATAATTCCAACACCATTATTCAGTTTGGTATGTTATTGTCTTGATGTTATGTGAAGCTTGGCTTCAATACTGAGTGATGAGCCTCAATTATCTTTGGTGATGTACCCCAAGATAAGTAAGGAGAATCTTTCATCCATTAATGGATTATTTTTTCAGGTTTGGAAGCCATTCCCATTCCAGTGCAGCACTGGTACAGAGATTGGGATACTCTCCCATTCGAATCTCGGAGTTCTTTACAATCTTTCCTTCTTTTTATGAGATATTTTTGATCTGAATTTATGAGGCTAGGGAAATGGATATATGCCATTAATGGAGGTTATTATCAGTTTTAGAATAATACCAAAGTTTTTGTAGAGTTCAAATATTTTTCCACTCCAATTCTACCTTAAATTCTACTCTTTTGTCCTTGTAATGAAGTATAGATTAATGAATGAATATGTGAGACTCATGTGAAATAAAATTCAGTCCTAAATGATAAGTATTAATGTATTATTACCTTTCTGCAATTCTTACAGAGTTTTGAATGATTTTGGTTGAGTTTCGAGAAGCATTTCAACACCCTTGCTATAAATGCATGAAAATATAACTAGTTTTATGTTTTGAATGAGTTAGAGGAATAAAACCTTTCAAATAATTTTTCTTTCACTTATGAGTGTTCATTAACATCCTAATCAAGGTATTACAAGTTTTAAACTAAATTTTATTAACCTTATTCATGTGTTTGGAATCCCTAGAATTCGAGCATAGAGTGTAGTCCAAGGGACTAGTTTTTCATATGAAATTTCCTAAACATCCAAAATATGTTATAAAAATGCATATAACTTTATATAATATAATATAACTTTATTTAATAAGCATATCAGTTTCCTTATCCACTGGTTGATTGGAGGTGATGGTTCATTCCTAGTTTGCATAGCCGAGACACCCAAAAGCATGGGAGTAGACTTCAGTGGAGCTGATTTCGAAACCTAAAAGTACCCAAAATACAAGTGCATAGGGAAATAAATATCTCTGTCCAAATTTGTCTCTTGGTCTCTTCCATTATCCCACTGTCATTCCCATATTTTATAGTACCACCTATATTTTTCCCTGCACAAAGAAGTGACTGGTTTTATCGTAAAGTTTCCATTGCACAATTTAATTATATTTGCAGCAGAGTTAGTATTCTGATATGATAGAAGTTTAGGGATATAATTGGGTAGGTTTATACTATGAACCCATATCATTCTACAAGATGGAAATTATATCCAAAGCCACCAAGTGCTTCTTCAAATGATTCATGAAAAATATGCAAATCATTCAGTTACTCTTAACTGAAAAAACTAAATTAATTCGGTAAGTTCGTTATGCAGCTACTGAGAGAACGGTTGTCACCCATTTCCAACAATCTCGACCTTCACAACAATTTACCTCATACCTTGCTCATTTATCTATTCATCACCTTTCTTGCAATCCTAGAGAAGCTAGGCACCACCATAGCTTCTCTAAAGTAACCAACTTCATGAACATGTCTGCACTATTCTCTCTAGTGTGAACCTTTTCAAGAACCACTCCACCTTCATCAACAACATGTCTAACAAAATGGTATTTTATGGGAATATGCTTTGTATTACTGTGATAAGCTGGATTTTTAGCCAAATTATTAGCACTTTGACTATCAAAAAAAACTTTTATAATGTTCTGAACTTTTCCTAACTCACCCAGCAAACCTTTTAACCAGACTGCCTCTTTGCAAGCATGTGAAGCAGCTATATATTTTGCTTCTATAGTGGATAAATCAACAATATTTTGAATATTTGACATACAACTAATAAATCCACCTGGAAGAGTAAAGACATAGCCTAAAGTGGACCTCTTCTTGTCCAAATCACCTGCAAAATCAAAATCAACATAACCACAGACTTCATCACTACAACCATCAAAAGTGATACAATAGTTGCTTGTGCCTCTTATATACTAAAGCACCCATTTCACTACTGCCCAATTCTCTTTTCCTGGATTTTCCATGTATCTACTAACAACACCAATTGCATGTGAAATATATGGTCTTGTACTTATCATCACATACATTAGAATTCCTACTGCATTAGCATATGGTATATGAGACATATACTGCTTTTCTTCATCATTTTTAGGACTCAAACCTGAAGAAAGCTTGAAATGAGAAGCTAAAGGGCTATTAACAGGTTTCACCTTATTCATACCAAATCTCTGAAGTATTTTCTCCACGTACTTCTTTTGTGATAACCACAGCTTTACATTTTTCCTATCTCTATGTATCTGCATGCCAAAGATTTGATTTGCTGCTCCTAGATCCTTCATATCAAATGTCCTATCCAACTGAGCCTTCAACCTACTGATTTTAAACATGCTCTTTCTTGTGACAAGCATATCATCAACATATAACACCAAAATAATGAACATGTCATTTTCCAACCTTTTAAAGTACACACAATGATCATAGTCACTCCTGGTAAAATTCTGACTCGCCATGACACAATCAAATTTCTTGTACCATTGCCTAGAAGACTGCCTCAGATCATACAATGATTTTCTAAGCTTGCAAACAAACCTCTTGTTCTGATTCTGAACGAATCCTTCTGGTTGTTCCATGAAAATTTCCTCATCTAAATCTCCATGTAAGAAATATGTTTTGACATCTTGCTACTCTAACTCTAAATCATACGAGGCAACTAGTGCTAACAAAATTATGATAGAAACAAGTTTTACTAACTGGTGAAAAAATATCATGAAAGTCAATACCTGCTTTCTGAGAAAACCCTTTTGCAACCAGTCTCGCTTTGTACTTTTGTACAGTGTCATCAGCTCCTTTCTTCAATTTGTACACCCATTTGAAGCCAACCACTTTCCTACTCTCAAGAAGTTCTACAAGATACCATGTCTTGTTCTTTGCCAAAGAATCCATTTCTTATCTCATTGCAAGTTTCCATCTGTCACTGTTAGACACTTTCAATGCTTCCTGATAACTGTCAGGTTCTCCTTCATTAGAAATGAAAGCAACAGATGTGACAAAATCATCTGTTGCGCCTGCCCTTCATTATTCCAGGAATAGATGTGCTTCGAGACATAAAAGCTAATGAAAAAGCTTAAAGATCAGGTTCCAGGATAACAAAAAACTCAAAACAACAAAAAGGGTAGTTTCCCTCCTCAGAAACTGACAGAGTCGTCAATTTTCATCATTAGATCGTATTGGCTACTAGGAGCATGGGGCATTGGGGAAGTAGCAACAACAACAGTGCTCTTAGGGAAACTCAGTAATTGTAGGTAGTAAAAGAGTTTGAAAAGGGTTCTAACTTCTGCTCCCCCCGCTCTTGGAATCATATGGAGATCCATTACTGGATTTGGCTATGCAAACCTAGGAATTCATGACATTCTTTCTTCTTTCTATTTTGGCTATGGTGGGGGAAACACATTAACTCCATTTCCATTACTACTATTGGGATGGAAATTATAAAATAAATCATTTTTCTTTTTACTCATAAAAACAAATAATAATATAGATAGCTGCGAGACTATCTTATCCTTTAGGTTTAGCTTGGCCTGCTCTGGAAAAGGTGAACATTGGCTTTATGTGCATGGATCTTTGTTTGTTTATTTTCTTTTTCTTATTTGTTAATAAATATAAATGTTTTTGCAACTTGACATGTTATTGGAATTTTCTCTCATTTATTTTTTTATACCAACTTTGAGTGTACAACTTACTTTAGAAGAATAACATTTTTATTATTTTTAATTTGTTTATTAATTTAATTATTATCAATGTTGTGTAGTAGTAATTCTTTTAGACACTTTTATGTTTTATATATATATTAAAAGTTAGTTATGCACTTCACTTTATTTCTATAGGAAAATCTTAGGAAGGAAATGAAACTTAAAAAATGATGTTTATTAAGCCCCTCTGCAAACAAGGAATTTTCAAACTCTTGGTGGAAAACCGATCTGCAAACTCTCGGGTGAAAAGTGCTCTGCAAACTCTCGGTGGAAAATTCTCTACAAACTATCGGCTAAAAAATAGATTAACACTTCTCAAATGAGAGGTTGATGAAACTTTATCTCAAACGAGAGCCTATATATACATTTCTCGAGCGAGAAACTGTGGAATCCTGTCGGAATCACGGGAGTTTAATGTGTCGGCCCCTAAGAGATTCTCAAAGCATTATTTGACAAAACTCTCGACCGAGATATATTTTAAGTTTTTCATCTAAGAGTTTAAAAGAACTTTCAGCCAAGAGATTTTCTTAACTCTGAGTTAGATTTCAAGTGAAACTAAATCTCCCCCAAGATATTTTAAATGTCTTAGCTGAGATATTTTCTTGACTGAGAGTTATTAGTCAACATTTCCAGCACCATTTCTATAGTTTTCAGAAATGTCTCACTTTAGCAAGGTTGAAACATTGCAAAAAATGAGAATTACCTGTCGGAGTTTATACTAGTGACACTCATCATTCAATATACTTTCTCATTATATTTTTTTTTTAAATCTCATTTAGGATTTCTATTTTTTTACTATTTTGTTTTCTAAACTTTATCAATAAACAAATCAGTGACAATGAAAATTCAATATCATCATGAAGACGAAGCCAATTTGTTTTTAAAAGATCACATGGTTGTTCCTTGTACTATCTTCTTCAAAAGGGTGCTTTAATTTTTTTTATAAGAGTCACATTTGAAAGAAAATGAGACGACAAAAACATGTGTCAATAAGGCACTGTTTTTGGTACATATGTTATTTCAATAAATAGTAAAAATTAGCATATAAGTCTGAAAATCCTCAACATATAGTCCATGCACAACTGCAATGAGTGTAGATTATGATTATAATTTTTTTTTTCCCTAAAATAAATAACTATCTTTAAGAAAAATATAGGGCACAAAGGTCACTCATTATTCATACTTAAAATGTTAAAGTATATTTCGTTGGTGCTCGCCAAATTTGCCCCACTATATTTCGATAATTTGTTTTGAAAAAACATATGATTACGTAGCTAATTCAATTCTATAAAACATTTGTGTTTACTTCAAGGTGAAATTCCTAAGGGATGTATCAGTTTGAATGGGATGAAGTTGAAAAACATAAAATTTTGTGATTTGTTTTGTCAAAAAACAAGAAAAAGTTTTTCCCAACTTCATGTTTTCACCCTCACGTTGATGATGTTGTTGATGATGACGATGAAGATTATGACGATGAAGATGATGATGATGATGATGAAGATGGTGATGGATTATTTTTTAGTATGGAAACCCACCCACACCATCACTGCATGTGTCTAGTATAACTATGCCAAATTTCACATCATCCTGACACATACATAAAAAATTTCATCATTGGCCCCACACAACACATTAATTAATCTATAGGTATGGTTTTTGTTGCTAGATTTGTTAGTGACAGACATGTTTGACAATAAAGATGACCATTAATTATTTCACAGATATTGTGATGATGAGGATGATGATGAATTAGTTCACGATTATCATCTTGATGAAGTTGGTGATCACCTTGTTGATCTGGCATATAAAATGATGAAGATGATGATGATGATGGTAAAGATGATGTTGATGAGGATGATGATGATGATGAAGAAAATGACAATGATGTTGATGAGGATAATGAGGATGGTGATGAAGATGGTGATCACCATGTTCATCTCATATGAAATGATGAATATGATGACGATGATGATGATGATGATTATGATGATGATATTGATGATGCTGTTAATGACGACAACGACGACGAGGATGATGATGATGATGGATGATTTTTGAGTATGGAAACACACCCACACCAGCAATGCATTTATCTACTCTAATAATTCAAAAATTAACACCATCCCGGAACATACATAAAAAATTTCATCATTGGCCCCACGTAGCACATTAATTAATCTAGGTATAGTTTTTGTTGCTCGATTTGTTAGTGACGGACATGTTTGACAATGAATATGATGATGATGATTATGTTGATGATGACACTGATGTTTATGTTGATGAGGATGACGATGATGATGACGAATATGATGATGATGATGATGATGAATATTGTGATCACCATGTTCATCTCATAGTAAATGATGAAGATGATTATGATGATCATAATGATGGCATTGATGATGTTCTTGATGACGACGATGACGATTACAACAAGGATGATGATGATGATGGATGATTTTTGAGTCTAGAAACCGTCCCACACCGTCAATGCATGTGTCTAGTCTAACGATGCCAAATTTCACACCATCCTGGCACATACATAAAAAATTCATTGTTGGCCCCACGTAGCACCTTAATTAATCTATAGGTATGGTTTTTGTTGCTAGATTTCTTAGTGACGGACATGTTTGACAATGAATATGACCATGAATTAGTTCATGGATATTATGATGATGATGATGATGATGATGAATTAGTTCACAAATATCATCATGATGAAGTTGGTGATCACCTTGTTGATCTCATATCAAATGATGAAGATGATGATGATGATGATGCTGATGATGATGTGGATGAGGATGAACACGATGACAACGATGATGATGATGATGATGGTGAATATGGTGATCACCATGTTCATCTCAAAGGGAATTATGAATATGATCATGATGATGACATGGATGATGTTGTTGATGACGATGATGACGATTACGATGACGATGATGACGATTACGATGACGACGACGACGATGATGATGATGGATAATTTTTTAGTCTGGGAACCCTCCCACACTGTCAATGCATGTGTCTAGTATAACAATGCCAAATTTCACACCATCCTAGCACATACATAAAAAAATTCATCATTGGCCCCATGTAGCACATTAATTAATCTATACGTATGGTTTTTGTTGCTCGATTTGTTAGTGACGAACATATTTGACAATGAAGATGATGATGAATTAGTTTCTAAATATTATGATGATGAGGATGAGGATGATTGTGATGATGATTATGATTATTATCATGATGATGATGATGATGTTCATGATGATGTTGATGACGCTAATGATGATGATGACACTAATGATGTTGATGATGACGATGATGACGATGATGATGATGTTGATGTTGATGATGATGATGATGATGATGATGTCGATGATGATGATGATGATGTTGATGATGTTGATGATGACGATGATGCTAATGATGATGATGGCGATGATGCAGATGACATGACGATGATGATGATATGAAGTAATTAATTTGATCTAGGTTTATGTTTAATTGTAAAAATAACTTTAATAATGATATTGATGAATATGTTTAGGTTTATGATGGTAATGATGATGTTGATGGTGATTTTGATGATTATGATGATGATGACGATGACAATGATGATGTTTTAGTCTGGAAACCCTCCAACACCCTCAATGCATGTGTCTAGTGTAACCATGCCAAATTTCACACCAAGCCGACACATACATAAAAAAATTGTTCATTGGCCACATGTAGCACATGATGATGATGAAGACAATGGAATTAAATATTTAAAAAGAAAATGCCAAACAATATTAGCTGCAAAGTCATTTAACATCAAATTAAAATTGATAATATTTAACTTACCAGTAGATGGAAGCACATTGTTATCAAAAATAAATATTGTTTTCTCTGCTCCTACATTTACTCTCTTGCGTATCATATGTACAAACTATCCCATTGTAAAATTTGTAGGAATCATATATCTGAAAATCCAAAATGATCTTTCAACTACAATCCAATGAATCTTAGATTTGTATCTTCAATTTGATAAAATTAATTAATTTTGCAAATCAAATTATATAATAATATTCAAATATTTGGATACTTGTCTGGATTGTTTTAACCTTGTCTTTTCTCCTATCTGTAAATATATAATCTCATTAATGTTGGTAACTATTTTTAAAACAAATAAGATAAAATAATATTTCTAATTAAATAGTTACCCTTCAACAGAGTTCATCATCTTCTTCATTGATGTCCTCGTCTGTATCATCATATACAGATTCAACATTGTAAGGATTGGCCATATCATCATCATCATCTAAGTTAGTTATGATCATGACGTAATCATCGATATAATCTTCACAGGAATTGTCTACTACATCATATGATTCAATTAATTCTTGGACATCTTCTTATGGATCATCATGATCATCTAAATCATGTTGATCATGCTCTTCATCGTGATCTTCTTCTTCCTGAGTAACCTCTTCATTACCTTCATCTAGGTTATACTTTACCGACCTTCCCCTTGGATCGTGTCTGACAACAAATTACCATCCTACTTTACATGGAACATCCGAGTAAAATACCTATTCACATTGTCTTGGAAGAACATAGGGATCCGTCCCTGGCTCAAACAACTTTGTATTTACCATGGTAAATACATTATCATGTTCAATAGTAGTTTTATCAGGATCACATTGATTCAATCGTAACATGTGCCATTTGACAACGAATAGAACTATCTTGAAGGATTTAAAGTCGCACTGAAGAATATCTTCCAAATACCCATAGTATCGATTTTCTGAAAGTTTTGGATGTCTGTCACTTCTAGATGAAACATTGGTCTCCTCAAAGACTGCAAATATCCCACAATATGATGATTTCTCTGTTTCATCCAATTTTTTGATGTGATATCTACAACCATTGTAGACCATATCCTTATGATGTTTTACCTACAAAAAGCAATACATGAAATTATTACATAATAATTCAATATTTATGATTAAGTGCATGTTTATGAAGCCATACATGGAAAAGACCAACATGTACATCAAAATGTAAATTCCAAAAAAAAGAATTAGAGTGATTGATTAATATGCTTTCTTGCTTATATTTTGAAGCATATGCTAAATCAATTTGCCTTTGTGTAAGATTTGTATCTCCATTGCGATGTGTTTCTTTTACCAATGAAGCCACACCTTCCTATGATATTCCATGACCCGATTTTTTGCATCGTTCAATCCATACCTTCATCTAGTCAAGATTGTTTGTGATGTATAAATGAATTGCATCCCACTCTTGACCAATTTCTTGATGACAATAAACATTAAAACTGAAGAAAAATGTAAATTTTCCAAACAAAGTATATGCTCTTAAGTGATGCAATAAATTGAATATGCAATTAGAATATGTACAGTATAAATACATAAAAGTCAATAGTAAAATGTATTATATTAATTAACATCAACTAGCTAATAATTACCCTTCACCTTCCTCTATCTACCTTTCCTCTTTAGGTACTCCCCTTCAAAGTTGTTATTGGAATCTGGATCACAAATACAACGTAAATTAAGCTTTGAATCTAAATTAGGAACACATTCACTAACATACAACATGTTTTGGTATAGCATATATCCTTCCATCATAGAACCATCAGCACATGCTCGTTGTCTCACCAAACCCTTCATAAATTTCAAGTGCCTCTCAACCATCCACATGGACCTTGAGCGCACAGGTCCATACAATTCAATCTCCTCAACTTGGTGTATGATATTCTGTTCCTGTGCATTGAAAAATGTCGAAGGTAGATGCTTTTGCATTTCACACATGAGTTGAGGAATTTCTCTCCTCCGATACTTTATATATTTCTTTATGGATTTATTTAGATGAAAACCATCTACAATTGGCACAAACCAATAATGATATTTAACAAAAAAACATTAAATTACATAACATGAATTAGTGCACAAAAAACAACTATAAATTATACAAAGAATTAAAGAAACACTAAGCACATGCAAATAATCGCTAGTTACCTCATGTATTTCCCAATATTATATATAACTTGTTTGACATTGTTGAAGAAGTTGTCTGGGAGAGATAGAGGTATAACATACTATATCAATATACAAACCACACCAATTTTTAAACAAAAAGTATACAAACAAAATAAAAAATTTATGCAATAAAATAAAATAAAAATATGGACATAATAATAATAATTACCTTAATGAAGACATGTCAATAATGCGTTTTGATGCCCACAAAATCACCTTTCTTTGTTATGATATTCTTCAAGTTCGCACAAAATCCAATTGGAAATTTAATTTTCCGCATTATTTCTTTTCCAACATTACTTTGCTGCTCCGTAAACATCCATGGAATTGATTTTATATTAATTTCGTCTTTGTTGCTATGAAATTGAATGATGTATTTCATCGCATGGTTGCCTTCTTAAATGTATTTGCAAACTTTCACAATTTTATCTTTCTCGCGCCTTAAATCCAATAGTCACCACAACGTTTCAGTCACATTATTTCCAATATGCACTGTGTCAAACAAATAAGCAATTTGTAGGTGCTCATAGTAGGGAAACCTATTGAATTGTATAGGATAAATTTACATTCCTCGTGGAAGCCCATTATGCCTTCATGATCATGATGGACAGTGTGAATATTAGTTTATAAATCAATTACATAAATGAATAATGGCCACTACAGTTAAAAACACACCAAAAAAACATAATAATTCATATATGATGATCCATATATACCAGCTTGATGATTTCTATTATATTGCATCTTCCAAAGGTGAGGTGTCATTCTCCTGGTTTTAATGTAGTCTCTTGCTTCCCATTGAAAATGATTTTTTTGGTTGTTTTATACCTATCATTCTTAGAGACGAAGTGCCTATACTCATCAAACACCTCTTTTCTTAATCTTTTTGAGTGACAAGATTTGATCTTAGGACCAGAAACTGGACATGCAAATTTTTCCTTTGTCTGAAGACCTACAATATATAGATATGGAATATCTATGCCAATTATAAATATATATAAACTATATTAACTACTTTATATAATTAAATTCAATTAAATTGGAACTTAAAAATACAAACCACAAAAATGGGTTAACCCTATGGCATCGTGTATTGTCCATACAACCATTGCATGAAATTGAAATTTCCTTTTTCGTATTGGTCTAGATACATCGTACATACTGATGCCATTCCGTAACTTCAGTATCTCGTCTATAAGAGGTTCTATATATACATTCATATCTTTGACTTGGAACTTACTTAATTGATTTGAAGTACATATAAAATATATAATAATGAGAACCATTAAGATAGATAAACCATGCACAAGAGTAAAATAAAAAATATATTAACGACATTATGAAACAAAATATGATAAATGAGATGCCACAACTACATTAAAAATAAAATAGTTGTAGACACAATATACCTGCAATAATTATTAACCACATTATGTGCTCCCTCTTTATTGACAACCATGGATGAATGTTATTGTTGATAAAAATATAGGCCACATCGTGTAAATGGATCTCATATGTGCAAATGGATTAACACCATCTGATGCTAAATAAATCCTAATATTACGCGTTTCTTCTTTAAAGTGAGGCCACCTTCCTCCATATCTCTAAATGCAGAACCATCTGCATGCATGCATTCGAATAACATCATCTTGACTTATGTTCCTGGCATGGTAATCCATAAATTGCCCTATGTTATTTCACTTGAACAGTCATTGCAAACATGGAATGATGGGAATATAACGAAGAACCTTGCGAGGCACCTTTTTTGTTACTTGATCTGATCGATATCTACTTTTATGACACTCCAGACATTCTATTGCAAATTCATGCTGATTATAATATATAACATGGTCATCGGGGCATGCATGAATTGCTTTATAATGCATTCCAATCTCTTTCATGATGGAAGATAAATCTCGATATGTGGGAGGTACAATATTTGATGGTGGTATCAAAAATTCAGCTATCAAGCTACATCAAATAAAAGTAAAAAAAGAGTTAATATAATATATAAATAATATTAACAAAACACACTCCATCCACATCAATTTGAATTCTGAATTAACAATACAATTATTAGAGGAATAAAGATAAAATTATCACGATCGTATATATGTGATGGATTATTTTACATACCTTAACATCCATGTGATTGATATGTTTGAAATACCATTCATAACCTTCAAGTTCATTATCAACAATATAGTAGAGAGAAGATTTGTTTTGGAGCCTTCATAAAGGGGTTTGTATGCCTTCTCAAGAAGATGTATATCATGAACATCATCAAAGTCATCAATATTTTCATTATCATTGTCATCGTCATCATCCATTCTAACATTAAATGAATCATGGATCAATGTATTTGTACCCACGTTATTAGTATGATCATCTTCTTCAATATTATCATTCACTTGTTCTCCATTAAGCATAGGCGCTACATGTTCGTCTGGTACTCGTTCTGAAAGAACTTCCTCTAGATGATATGTCGTAGGATTTCTTTCCTTTATAAATACATGAATACATCAATAGATATAAGTTAATATAGAAAATATTAAAATAATGCATACATTTTCCAAAGAAAAAAATATAAAAAAAATTATAATGTTAAACTTACAAATTGACGATATTCATTCCCCCCCCCCTTAGCGTGTCCATGTTCCCTACAATGTTTTGTGGCTGTTGCGATCAATATTCTTCTCCTCTTAAAGCCTCTGCATTGACTACATACAAAATAACATTTACCATCACCCCTTATTTTCGATGCATCCCATGTTCTAGCAAGCAATTATCGTTTTGTTTGTTTGGATCAGGAATATTGCTATTTGACATCTTGTCACAAACTTTTTGAATGAATACTATCAACAATATTAAAAAATCAAGGTCCACACATCACTATTTTTGCAAATGGTGGATTGTCGAAGAATACAAAAATTTATGCAAACTTTCTGTCGAAGAAAAAAATAACTCTGCAAACCGACTGTCGAAGAATAAAACAATTCCTCAAACCATCCATTGAGGAATAAATAATTTACGCAAACCATCCGTTGCTTCTATAGAAAATAGGTCAGAATTTTTGTAATTTATATATTTTCAAATTTCACTGTCACTGAATATCCGACGATATGAACCTACTTACCGTTCCAAATATGTCTTTATACTATTGTAAAAAATAGCCTCGGCTCGTTAAAAATCCGACGACCATCCCTTGACCTCTCGTCACAAATCCGACGACCATCCTTTAGCATTTCATCGCAAATTTGACCAGATGTCACTGCTTAACCGAGAACAAGCCTGGTCGAAAAACCTATGAACATGAAGCTCAAAAATTTAACGATGCTTCATGACAACAAAAACAAATCGGACAAAACAGTTATTTTCATCATTTCAATCCAACAAAAAAAGTACTTTACATTGGATGTCGTCGGATTTTGTAATTGGATTTTGGGCTCAAATCCTGTTGTGCTCATTATGACCCCTACTCTTTGTTTTATCGCATCTCATTCCCCTCTCTTCAATTTCCCCCTCCTTCTGCTCTCTCCTCCAACACACCATATTCCTCCTCTAATACTCCATGTCCACCTTTCCATTCACCAATCCTTTCTCTCATCAAACCATCACCCACTTCCTTCCCTCCACCTTATCCTTCTTCATCACTCAAGTCTCACATATGCATTCTAACCCTATACATCTTCAACACCTCTTCTCCTCCTAATAGTGCTCTCAATCCCCACTCCCCTTCACACTTGTAACCCATCATGTTCTCATTCCATTCATATCTCCCCACTTGAATTTACAACATCTTCCTAGGACCTTGACCCTTCTCCACCCCCTCTCAATTATTAACCATACTCACTCAAACTTACATCGTCCTCATAGTCCCTTGATCCTTCTCTACCCCCTCTCAACTATTAACCATCCCCACTTGAACTTCCAACATCTTCCTAGTCCCTTGACCCTTTCACACCCCCTCTCAACTATTAATCATATATTTGATGTCTTGCGTCTAGTGCTATAGTTTTTGCTCTACATGACGTGCATGCATTATAGAACTACATAATGTGCATGTGTTTTGTACTTCTATAACATGCAATTGTTTTGTAGTTCTATAACACACAATCGTTTTGTAGTTCTATAACGTGCACATGTTTTGTAGTTCTATAACATGCACACGTTTTCCAATTCTATAAGGGCGGGAAACGTCATTTGAATTTAAAAATTCCAATTCACTTGCTTGCATGTCACCAATAGTCCTATGTGTATGGTTTGTAGTTTGCTTTGGTAATACCAAACATGCGGCATTGCATATGAAAAAACATAGCTAATTGGACATTTCTTCCAGTTTCTGTAGAAGTTATTGTTTACGCACTCGTTACAGTATGCTACACACAATAATTTTTGACAAAATATTAAACATAAATAACATTTTTCCTGTAGATTCTAAATATGTAATTTTTATTAAAAAATATTATATTTTCCATTTTTTTTTCAGTTTCTATTGTGTCCTCACTCCTTAATTCAAAAAACATGTTGTTAGTGTTTTTTCCATAATTTTTTCAATTCTTAATCATTTTGAAAAAAAATTATATGGTGCACTAGAAGACACTGACCTCTACATTCTATAAAAAAACCCATTTCTTGATTAATTTATTAAGACCTTTCAAAGGCTGCGCCCACAAAAGACGCTCCATTTTCGAGGAACGATCACTTAGATAATTATAAAAAATAAAAATTACTAATTTTAGTTTAAAAAAATAGCGTTGCACTAGTCCTATATGTTCTCTACATGCCTGCAAATTTTTGTATACCAAAACCATCATTTAAGCCCTTAAAGGTTGTACCCACAAAAACATATACCTCATCACGTGTAAGTATTTTACTCAAAGCAAGATATTTTGTGTAAGTATCTCAAAAAATATAATTAAGTTGAGGGATGCTTGATTTTTCAGTTTTCTATTGCATCTAACGTGCTAATAGTGACCCTCATTAGCTTTCACTCGCCTTATAATCTTCTCTCAACTATCTTGAGGGCCATTGGACCTATCCCTAGTGATTAAAACCTTATAATAGTGTTATTGCTCTTACATAGATGCTAAGAATACTATTATGAAGTTGTTTTGTGACCTTTGTGGTGTCTTCTTCGGTCTATGTTCCTAAAGCTTCTTTTAGAGACCTAGGTAGAGTTTTTCTCCATTGACAATGTCGATGAATTGAGGCCCATGCCTTGTGTTAAAAACCTAATAATAATACAAATTTCCAACCATAAATTTACTAATTTAAAAAATCAAATTTCAATTCAAATAATTTTTATTACTACTTTATGATAATAATAAATTTAAAATTGTTGTTTTTATTTATTTTTCAATTGCATTTATTTGTTTAAATAATATTAATAATAGATAATTGAATCGAGCTATTTACAACATAATTAGTTGTGAACTTGTTGTGCAAATCCTCATAAATAAAACATGCCATTTTTTTGCTTAAATATTCTAAAAATAATGAATTGAACTTGTTGTGATTGTGGTGCAAAAACTCATAAAAAAAAAAAATTCCTCATTTATTTGGATTTATAAAAACACAATAGCCCCTAGGGGTATCTTAGTTGGTTGGGGTCCAAATCCAAAGACCATTTGATATTGAGGTTGGAGTCCAAATCCAAGGGTTGTTTGATATTGAGATCTAGGTCCTTTGGTGTTAGAATCCCAAAACTTAAGGAAGCCCCAACCTCATTTATTGTGAATTGTAAACCACATAAACAAAATAATGAAATAAAAAAATACTAAATAAAGTTATTTACATTTGTTAATTTGTTATATTTATGATCAAACCATCATAACTAAATCTTACTTATACAAATACATATACATATGACAAATATACCATAATAGTACTTCATGATATAAATGATAACATACTATTATTACCCATAGCATTTCATATTAAGCTGCACCATTGATTATTATGTCCCTGACAAGGGCATATATATGAATTGGTCAGGACAATTATTTGGACTAATTTGTACTAACTTTAACAAAAATATATAATTTTCGCTATAGTTTGTATCAATTTTTTGGGGGGAATTATTTAAATTTCGATTTATCTTACTTCCTATTGGTTTAAATAGGTGACGCAGGCCTAGGACTTTGTGCACCAAGACGCGGCAGCGAGCTTGCGTAAGTATAAAATGATCATTTTGTCATTTTGTCATTAGCTGATTGGCTAGGGGTAAGCTGCCATCATGCCTGGAGAGTCTCCTGTAGGCGTTGGCGGTTGTATGAGGTGAGCAACATTAAAGGTTGTATTCAAGAGGTACTTGCTGTGAGTTATAGATTGCGGGTTTTTTTTAATGGTTACTGTAGTCTACGCTTTCCTGGTGTGTGGAAAAACACAAACTCCAACAAAAATAATAAATGGATGGAACATCTATACTGATGGGTTTAATCAAATATGATTGAATTATGATAAATTCCATTGGAAATTTTGCTCATCTTGAAGAATTATCATATCCTGGTAGCCTTGCGCTGTAGCTAGAGCAGCCCCTGTACCTGTTTCATATCCTACAACAGTGAGTAGAGTTCCCTAATGAACTGGACTTGATTCAGTCTTTCTTAGCCCTAACTGCTGAACATAAGTGATATCACCTCTGATGAATCACGTAGGCACGCACTTCTTCCTTCATGCCTGCCTTATTATCCACAGTATCAAAGCATCATATATCAATGTTGCCTTGCTCATTTAGATAACGAATTTGGAGATTTCAGTGCAGAAGATGCAAGTTCAAGTGGTCAACGTATAGATGGTGATATGGATTGTGCATCCAATTATTTATTATATGAAAATATTACCTCCATTGACCCAACCTCACGGAGCCCATCCTAATCCGGCCTACATTTAGTGTGTTTATGAGCTTTTAGTTTGATCCTTTGTTCCAATAGTTTCTATGTGTATATTAGCTATGGATTCGTTGTCAGGCTTATGATCTTGTTGCAATTTGGAATGGCATTGAATTCGAACCCTGGACTTCTAAGTTCAGGTGTTTTGCCTATTTACGTAATATTGAAGCAATTGAAGCAAATTTTGTTTTTGGTCGTCAGGTGAAGGTGTTTTAAGTGGCCGAAGGTAGGTACTAGGTACTAAGATAGGCGTCTAATTAGATTCTTTTCACTTTTATTAATGATCGTAAAAAATATGGTGGAGAGAAGGACAACATACAGATGCATTCCTTATTAATTTGGCAAATGCAGAATCCACTGGGCATTCATGGTGTTTTGGGGTAACCGGGGGCCTCCTGTTCTCCTCCATCGGTCAGCCTTTCGTTTTGGTTGGATTTCTATGTGTTTTCGCTCAATTTAGAGCTATAGGCCAAAAGGGCGATTCATGATTCTTTTTAGGGGTGATTGGCTGAGTATTCCAATAAATTAGAGCATTTGGAGGAGGTTTGGCAGAGAAAAATAGGAGCTGTAACTGATGAGGATTTTTATTTTGGTTGTTCATTCAGTCGAAGATGGGTGGCCATAATGGAAAGAAGGCCAAGATGGTCCGTGAGGAAAATATAGAGAAAAATAAGGCACCGAAAGGTATGATTTCCTGTCTATTTACTTTCCTTAAATTAGGTGTTGTTCTTTCTTCCACTGTTTGAAGGATTTTAGAAACATAGCGTTGTGGGTCTCTTGTTTCCTTGATCGAGATCGTGAATAATCTTATTGTTTTGTTCAAACTTTGAATGACAAAAACTTGAACCGAGCTGCGAAAATATGAAGACACACAACATGAGCAACAAACCAGACCAGGAAAATGACCGCCAAAAAAGTGAGGTAAGCAGTTATTAATATAATTCAGTGACCAGAAAAAAATAGATCTAATAATATGAATGGTGGAATTTAAAAGGGATATAACTGCAAGAACCACAGGTAGGGAGAGGAACCACATGAACATATAGAAAACATTATTACTCAGTCTAATCAACTCCGTCAGAAAGGTAACGCCACAACTAAATGTATTAATTAATTAAGGAGAGCGTCAAGGTAGTATTAGAATCAGGATATATAAATTAGTACAATTTAATTTAATTTCTTGCCATTGAAAACATACTCTATAATTAGAATGAGCATTGGTAATGAAGGAGGTCATGCAGAAGCTGCAGTAGGAAGACAAGTAAATGTCCATAGGGGTAGAGAAGGAGAAAGACTGGGTAAGCTGTAAAAAAGTGGCTTGGTGTAGGATGTCGATGGTGATCCAGATAACATTACGTTTCGAACTACTTTGTTTGATAATGAGAGGTAGTCCATGCTTACTTCTCTTATATTTATGTCTATGCATGTTTCTAGTATGCATTATTGAAAGCAACAGCTAGAAATGGCTTCCTCACAATCAAAGGCTTTGTCATTCCAAGATACAGGGTGAAAGTTCCCTAGTTGATGTATTAAATAGTTCGCTCTGGCGCAAATTTTTAGTAGATATGTAGCAAGATATGGGGTATTAAATAGTATATATGTCACAATATCGGATGGCGTATACTCCTATATTGTTGTGGTTTATTGTCTTTCTGATAGGTCTATTGTCTTTATCATATATTCTAAATTCAAGCTTGTTGAATCACATTGAAATATACTTTATTGATTATTTTTGTGTTTTTTTACAGACAATTATATTACTAATGTAGGCTACTAATGTAGGAAATCCTTCTATGCTAAAAAAAATGGTTCCACCTCCTCGCCCAAAGACGAGGTAAGCACAACCCACCTCTTTGGTGCTCTCATAAACCTATGTTATCTACTTATTATTTTGCTTGCAAAAATGAAATAATCGCCCATGGTTAAGTTACAACAATTTAACTGCTAGTAGTCCTGGCTTCTAGCTGAAGGGAGTTACTTCTAGTGCATCTGGTTTAAAAGCGTTATACAAACTAGTTCCAGTTAGTCTTGTCTTGGCATCATCGCAAAAGAATTTAATGGTGCAAATAACTCATTATTTTTTATTGTTATTCAATAAGCTTTTCAACTCAACTTGAGCCAGAAACCTTACGGAATATACTACGACCCTACAAGAAAATTGATCGCCAACCTCAGCATTCTCTCCAACTGAAAATGCAAGAAAAGGTCAGTAGCCAACCAGGCCTCTCGATTAATATATACCAGTGACTGGTAAAGGCAGTTACCACGCCATACTCCACTTGCTATCGTCGGTCGTCCATGCGATCTGCCACCTGTTGTGAACTGTTGTGAAGATCCCTGATCAACTTTTTAGAACAAATAAATTATTATGTAGATGATTTGACTGACAGCTGGCTATATTAAAAAGAAGAGCAAATTGTCTCTCCTCGCCTAAAATAGCCAAATTTCCTTTTTAGCTCAAATAATTATGAATAAGACATTTGGCTTTAAGAAGCAAACGTTGCATTTACAACCATGCCATGCCTCATGGCCCGAGGCGAAAGAAAGAAAGAAACACTACAGAATATATTTCGATTCATTGAACGATTCATTTGTTTTGTTCTTTTTTCCTTGAAGGGACAAGCATATCTACGAGTAGCACAATTAATGTTCTTATTAAGAGACAAAACACAAAATTGATTAATAGTTTTAAATTAATTACTACCTTAAAGGGAATGTAATGATAACCTTCTTGAAAAATCAATTTGAATGTTTGCAATTTGAGTGAAAATGAGGGTTAAAAGGTATTGTGAATGTTAAGGGTGAAGAGATTTTGGGTATCCATTTATAAAGTTAAAGAGAGTTATATGTAACATTATAAAAAATAAAAATAAAAAATATTATTTTGATAAGTGAGTTGGAAATTTTAATAAGATTTATTATTGATTCTTTTAAATATATTTATTTTCTTGATTTTATTGGAAATTAAAAAAAATTATAGATTTATTTTGATGTTAAATTTAATAGATTATTTAAATTATCTAAATTTTTATGTACATTAAGTGTGTTTATTTTATTTAGTTTTATTTGGAACAATTTAATATCATATATATTTTATTTATAATTTATAGGTGATCCAAAACTCTTAATGAACCTATGAAATGGAAAATGTCATATTTTGAATATGACACTTCTTATAATGAACAAAAAATTTACCTAAAAAGATGGTTTATGGAGTTTTGCCCTCACTTTCATTGCCTTTCTTTTTCCTTTCTACCCTTCCTTTAGAGGATAAGTTACTTTCAAGCCCAAATGTGCAACTCCAAGAGAGAGGTGGGTACCCTTTTAAAAGGAGAAGTTGGTTTCCAACTCTGATAATGAAGGAATTAACTTAACCACCCAACAAGCATCGGCAATTTATCATCTAGCTAATAAAAAATGGTGCGTCCCCACTCTCTATTTAGGCTTGTCTTTATGTCTTTCATGGCCTATTTGAGATGTAGTAGTAGTTCTGGCAAATCTGGTAAAGCTCATACTCACTTTGAATCCATTGAAATAGAACTTGAGTGTCAAAGTCTTCTAAGTAGTCAAATCTCTACCATCCTCAAAAGGATGCCTAGATAAGCTATAACAATATTTATTCTATTTTTATTGAGTTTTAAGTACGCTATAGCAAAATTTAATCTAATTTTATTGAGTTTTAATTTTTTTGCATAAGCAATTACAAACCATTAGCTATTACATATGCAATGTAGAAGACATTTCCATCTCGTGGCTCTTGTTTACAAAGTCTCCTGCCGACACACGTACCATCATTAGGTCTGCCTAATATACCTTGACAATTCTTTCTACACAACTTGGTTGTATGGTAGATAAAATGGATCATGCAAACCCAATGACTATTACCTAATATTCTGTGGACAAATTTATTTCATTTTCGTTCAATCTATGCACAATTTAAGCAATGTACAAGATAGATTTCAAACTACAGTGTTAAAGAAAAACTACCTTGATGAAACAAGGCCTACATTCTCTCTAACCTTGATTTTGTGTAAACATTTCACACTTGAATTCAGTCTCATGTTATCAGGGATGACCAAACCATCTGGACTGTTAGAAACAGGGTTTTCATTGCATGTTTTGGGGTCATCATATTTTTGTTCCTTGACTATGTGGATGATTTCAGCACCAAGCAACAACCATGCAACTATGATAATGCTAAGATGTGCAAGCTTGCTCTTGTGAATGCATTGTTTAGCACATTAGCCTTCATGCTTGGTGTTGTGGCTTATGTTTTGTTTGGTTATTTTGGAATGAAAATTGCAACATATGCTAAATTGGTAATGCAATACCCACTTTGGAAGCAAGGAAGGCCGGTGTATGAAAGGCCTTCATTACAACATTTAGTTCTGGGTTTGTGATGGGATTCTTGCTTGCTGCCAATGGGATTTTGGTTTTGTACCTCTCCATTATCATTTTCAAGCTCTATTATGGAGATGACTGGGAGGGCCTATTTGAATCCGTTACTGGTTATGGTCTTGGTGGCTCTTCAATGGCTATTTTTGGAGGAGTCAATGGAGAAATTTACACTAAAGCTATGGATGTTGGTATTGATATTGTTGGGAATATTGAGCAAAATATACATGAAGATGACCCTCGAAACAAATATGTGAGTTTCTCTTAGTTTGTGCGGAGTTACAAAATACCTTTGTATATTTTTTTTCTTAGTTTTGATTGTGTGGATTTACAAAATACATTTCTATATTTTTGCATAATGAAGAACAATGCATTTTTTTCTCTATAAGAAACTTGATACTTGTAACACTAAAACAAAGCAAATTTTCTTTGTTTCACAGAGTACATAGAGATTCATCATTACATATGCTTAGATTCTGAATATATAATCAATATATTGTTGACTTTGGTAACTCTTTTTTTGGGTAAATGTCCAAAGGAAGGGTAGACCCTTTTGATAAGCTGACCGAGTGCATTTAATTTTATTTTTTAACCTATAACAGTTCCACATCCCATTTGGACTCTATGAATGCAACTGAATTTGATAGTTTCGGGCATTTAAAATTATTGAAGATTTTCTTGTTATATTGGTTCAGGTTATCGCTGATAATGTTGGCGATAATGTTGGAGACGTAGCTAGCATGGGCTCATACTTGTTTAGATCCTATGCAAAGACGTCATGTGCTACTAGTGTCGTGGCATCCATATCTTCATTTGGAAATTATCATGGTTTGACTACCATGTCTTATCCCCTGCTTATTAGTTTAATGGGTATTGTGATTTGCTTAATTGCAACATTGTTTGCTACAGACTTCCTTGAGATCAAGGTATTCAAGGATATTAAACATACTTTGAAGAGACAATTGATAATTTCTATTTTGCTTATGACATATGGAATTTATATTGTAAGCTTTGTTGGATTACCATCAATATTCACCATCTACAATTTTGGTTCTGTGAAAGAAGTGAACAACTGGCATGAATTCAAACTTTATGGATTTTGTTCTTTAGTTTCTTCTATGCAACCCTCTTAGCATATTTTATGGGTTTATCTTTTGTTTGTTTGCATTATACAGGAATATATTTTTCGGTGTTATTGTTGGATTGTGGGATGGACTTGTAATTGGTTACACTATTGTGTATTACACAAGTAATGCATGTTGGATTGTGGGATGGACTTGTGGTTGGTTACACTATCGCGTATTACAAAAGCAATGCCTATAGGTGAGTCTAATGGACTACCATGTTTTGAAATAATAAAATCTTTAGACAACTGGAATTTTGTGTCATGTCCCCATATTTTGGGACATTAAAAGTGTTGACCATGATGAAATTCCTAGGGGCTCAAATTGACATTAATTATTATTCCTAGGAAAAATATTGCTAATAATTGTTCTAAGGCATGTATTTAATTTTATTTCAGAAATTTTATTTATTATGCACAATAATGATGTGGAATTAAGGCTGCCATGTCAGGAGGGTGCATTGGGGAAAACTAGTAAACTTGCCTTGGATGGAAAAATGGAAACAATGCAAAAGAAGGAAAATGAAACATGTCATAGTAAAGATAGAAACTATCCAAATTAGTTTCTAATTTGGTGCAAGGATGAAAAGCAAGGAAGGATTACCTTATGCACAAACTTGCTAATTACTCAAGGAAGGAGTAGTTTCTATTTTGGATTGAAGGATACAAACATGGAAACATTTACTAAGATTCATACTTTCTATTTTTCTCAAGAAGGTCGAATTTCCACTTTGGGTTAAGTTATACAAAGATGGAAACATCATTTGCAAACCAAAATTGTTAATCCCATCAAGGAGGGCCACCCATGGATTAGGAACAAAATTGGCAACTGGGATACTTGTTCAACGGGTGAAGGACTTGCTCAACAACTCACCCAAGCTCTACTTAAGGGAATTTCCAACTCCATTATTCAGTTTGGTTAATGTATTTTTTTAATTTATTGAAGCTTAAGCTTCATTTCTAAGTGGCGATCCTCAATCTCTTGGGTGATGTGCCCCAAGTCCCCTGTTCTCCTTCTCTCCTCTCCTTCCCTTCTCATTGCAGGTTATGTTGGAGATATGGATCAAATCTCATCCATTAATGGACTGATATTGCAGGTTCTGAATCCATTTCCATTTTAGTGTAGCACATTAGAGTCATTGGGACACTCCTCCATTCGAATATCCGAGCTATCTTCAAGATTTCCTCCTTTTATGAGAGATTGATGATATGAAGTGATGAGGAGAGATAGATGGATCTATGCCATTAATTGAGGTTATTATCAGTCCCTAATATTATTCTCCTAACAATTCCAAAGTTTCTGTAATGTTATAATAGTTTTCCATTACAATGTCTACCTCCAATTCTAGTTTTCTAGCCTTGTAATGAAGACTAAATTAATGAGTAAAGATATGAAAATCCCGTGAGATTCAATTCAGTCATTAATTCTCTAAAATAATGTATTAGTACCTTTTTTCAAGTATTATAGAGTTTTGAATATATCTTATTTACTCTGGAGAAGCATTTCCACCCCTTAGCAAGAAATGCATTGAAAAATGACTAGCTTTAGATTTTGAATGAGTTAAAGGACTTAAACCTTTCTGATTTTATTTATTTTAATTCTGAGCATTCATTAACTTCACATTAAACACATTCCATGTTTGAAACTGAGTTTTACTAACCTTCTCCATATGTCTGGAAGACCCAGAACCTGATCCTAGAGTGCATTCCAAGGGACTAGTTTCCTAAAATTCCCAAATCTGTTATTTACCTGCATAAACCTTTGTATAATGTAATAAAACTTTATATCAGAGCCATAATCAATTTAACCAAGCCCCTGGTTGAAAAAGGCTGAACTACTCTTCCTAGTTTCACGGTTTGGCTGCCCAGAAGCGTGGAAGTAGGTTTTTGCATAGTGGATTTTGAAACCTAAATGGCACCAGATCTAAATGTGTTAGGGAAGAGGAAATTCTATGTTTAAAATATCTTTGGTTTCTTCCCTCTGATCACTCCTCTTTCCTATAAAATTTCCTAGAAAAAACCCCTGATTTTCCCTGTCCGAAGAGGCTTTGAGTGGTTTGATTCAAAGTTCAGAAATTTTAATATAATTTACAGAATTGAAGAGTGTTCAGGTATGTAGACCAAAATTAGGACATCACAGTGGTATCAGAGCAATTTCCTCCACTCTTGTGGAAAGAGGGCTCTCCGTTGACTAATTTTGCAAATCAACAATTAAAGTTGCAACCATGAGGGTTGTGCCAGTAGTTGAAGATGATGACTTTGATCAGTTTGTTGAAGAAGAAGAGGTGATCTATGTTAATGATGGGTTTAAAATGTCAAGAGACAAGGATGGTTGCTTTTATGACCATATGGAGTATGAAGAAATAAATTTGGAACTACCCATGGCTAATCCTAAGAAGGATTTAGCAAAGATGATAGATGCAGCTGAAAACTTGCCCCACCACTACAAAGAGTACCTTTCCTTGGGGGAAGTGATTTGTAAATCCATTCCTTTCAAATATTATTTTTATTGCAGAATTGTATTTGAACCTAAGAATGTAGATGATTACTCTTTCAATAGAAACAAATCAACCATAGAGGAACAAAGTTGTTCCACCTCTCTGAGCAATGAGGAGGAGGAAGAAAGCAAAAGTGAAGAGTCATCAAATCCCTTGGCATGCTCAAGCATTCTGAGATTCTTTGGATTTTCTTCAAGAATATTATCTGCAAATAATGATCATAGTACCATTCAAGAAAGAGAAACCTCAATTTGTTTGAAAGAAGATGCTCCAGAATATCTTGCTTGTTTCCCATTACTCCAAGAAGAGAATGAAGAGGAATGCACTTCAAGTTTCTTGGTGGGTGATCTCCGGATCACTGCTCAAGGTTTTGGCTCAGGTATGGGTGGTGAGACATCTTTTGGATCAGATCCAAAAGAGTTATACATATCAGATTTACAGTCACCTCCTAAGTCACAGAATGCAGAAGAAAACAAGTCCACACCGCTTAGGTGTGAACCAGAATATTTGGTGGAGGAGTAGGCCACCAAAGTATATGTACAAAAAGATGATAAGGTGAATAAAATGAATGATAAAAGTTCTGATTTTTGCAACATCCATGTACACCTGCAACCATCTGATCCATGGGAGGATGGAAAGACTTCACATCATGGAAGTGAGTGTGCAGAAAATTCAAAGGCTAACATGTATGTTGAGGATGAGTTTTATGTGGTGGATTCATGCTACAAGAAAAATGGTCATATATGTCAGCCATTAGAAGAAGAAATATTGGTGGAGGATATTCTTGGTGAGACACATCATTTGAGTGGATCACTAAAGGAGGACAGAAAGAAACTTAGGGCAGCCATTAAAAACATTGTTGACATCAATGCCTTGGTGGCAAGATGTTGTTGGAAAGCTTCTAGTGGAGACATGGAAGGAGAATCCTTTCTAGAGGAGTGCATAGCACTGAAAGAAGGCATGGCCAAGATGAAGGAGAGCTATATGAACTTAATATCTGATAGAGAAAATCTCCTCATGGTGGCTGAAATGTACCATTGTGCATTTGAGAGGGAAACACAAGAGTCTAAAAGACTCCATAATAAATGGGAGGCTACATATAATTCCTTGAAAAGAGACCAAGAAGCTCTTCAAGAGTCAAGGTTGCAGATTGATCAAATTCAAAGGGATTTGAATGTACCACACACCCCATATTGCATGGAGAAGAATCATGTGCACATGGTAGTAGCTACTTTGGATGTGTTGAAGGAGCCTCATGTGGAGGACAACCACGAGGAAGGAGCAGATTTGCAGATGCTTGTGAAAAGATATGAGGAAGAAAATATTGGCCAAGCACTCATTGAGATTGAGAGGAAGGATGAAGTGTTCTTAGTAATGGGAAATATGCCTGAGGACATTCCAATTGAATCAGAAAGAAAGGATGATTATCTATTCACGGATTAGGTAGATAAATATATCACTAAAATAGAGGATCAAGGATTTACTAGAATTTCTTGCATCAATAGAGGGTTGTTTGACATGCATCCTTGGAAGGAGACACCTTATGAAACAACCCTATGGATGGTATATTTTTCTCCAGAAGAGGTGGCTGATCAAATTCCATATGGATCATAAAATAAAAGTCTATATTCATCCATTGATTGGGTGGATAGAAACATCTTTGGAATGAAGACCTTGGAAGGTAAAGAATTTTATTTCTGCAATAATTTTTTTGTTGTGACTGACATTGTCTTGACATGTGAACAACAACAAAGATTTAATTTGCAGCCATTGGATACCTTCCATAAACATGCACATCAAGTGAATTATATTTTTTTTGTGCTTGAGGATTGTCTAGACAATTTTGATGAGAACCAAGCACTTGGCCTTTTCCAAAAAAAACTGGAATTGTTTTCTGGAAAGAGTCTCTTCCCAATGGGAGGGTTAGACAAGGATGAAAATTGGGAAGCCATAATTTGGGTGGATGAGTATTGTAGGGTTCGGATCCAAATTTCTACCCACACTTTTATTTCATCCTCATCAAGTGAGAATGAAAATTGGGAGAACGAATTTTCCTTGTTGGTGCAACGAGAAGAGCTGGAGGCTTTCCTAGGTGTTCATGATGACTTGTGCAATGCACCATCACCCTCCCGTAAGACACATAGGCACATATGGCTGTCACTTGATGCCATTCAACCACATGTGGATTGGGTGGAAGATTACATGTCACACATGGAGTCTTCTTGCAGAAAAATTTATGCACATGATCAGTGGAAGACAAATAAGCAAGAAAAAGTGCCAAGAGAAGTTGTTCAGGAAAATACCTTGCTCACAGTTGGATAGATGCTTTAATTATTTGACCAATGGAAAAGAGTTGAACCATTGGAAGTGTTCACATGGACCTTTTAGTAGGAGGGCCAGTCCCTTATCAGGTGGGATGAGGGGACGCTTATTTGCTTTTCCTGCTTGCATTTTTGGAGAGGATTATGATGCATCATCTTATTGTGAGCAGTTTGGGAATCCTCGTTGGTTGGATGATTCCTATACTCATTGGGGTTGGACATGGGACTCACACCTATTTCTTTAAAGCAACATAATTATGAGATTCAATGCCGATGTGCATCAAGCACATAAGGAACTTTATGTTGGGTGGGGAAATCTGATTTCCAACTTTGCATTGAGAATTTCCGATTTTCGATGTAGTGGTATGATTTCCACAGCATGAATGTCATTTCATGTGATGATAAATTTGTATGGTGGATTCTAATGTTTGGATACTTATAGTTAAGGAAATGGGATCCACGCATAAATTGGCTTGACAAGTTGTGTGGGAAGGCATTCTTACTAAAGGGGGTGCAATGCAAGCAATGGGACCCTGGAATTACTTGTTTTGGAGAAACTTTACGGGATGGCTTCATGGAGAAAGTCAACCTTTTTGCACAATGGATTCATGCTCCGGTTCTCCTACATGATGAACAAATTGCAACACTTTGAAGCGCTTCTGCTTGAGGACAAGCAGATTTGGGAGGGGAGGACTGTCATGTCCCCATATTTTGGGACATTAAAAGTGTTGACCATGATAAAATTCCTAGGGGCTCAAATTGACATTAATTATTATTCCTAGGAAAAATATTGCTAATAATTGTTCTAAGGCATGTATTTAATTTTATTTCAGCAATTTTATTTATTATGCACAATAATGATGTGGAATTAAGGTTTCCATGTCAGGAGGGCGCATAGGGGTAAAGCTAGTAAACTTTCCTTGGATGGAAAAATGGAAACAATGCAAAAGAAGGAAAACAAAACATGTCATAGTAAAGATAGAAACTATCCAAATTAGTTCCTAATTTGGTGCAAGGATGAAAAGCAAGGAAAAATTACCTTATGCACAAACTTGCTAGTTACTCAAGGAAGGAACAGTTTCTATTTTGGACTGAAGGATACAAACATGGAAACATTTACTAAGCTTCATACTTGCTATTTTTCTCAAGAAGGTCGAATTTCCACTTTGGGTTAAGTTATACAAATAAGGAAACATCATTTGCAAACCAAAATTGTTAATCTCGTCAAGGAGGGCCACTCATGGATTAGGAACAAAATTGGCAAGTGGGTTACTTAATGTCCAACGGGTGAAGTACTTGCTCAACAAGTCACCCAAGGTCTACTTAAGGGAATTTCCTACTCCATTATTCAATTTGGTTAATGTATTTTTGTAATTGATTGAAGCTCAAGCTTCATTTCTGAGTGGTGATCCTCAATCTCTTGGGTGATGTCCCCCAAGTCCCCTGTTCTCCTTCTCTCCTCTCCTTCCCTTCTCATTGCAGGTTATGTTGGAGATATGTATCAACTCTCATCCATTAATGGACTGATATTGCAGGTTCTGAAGCCATTTCCATTTTAGTGCAGCACATTAGAGTGATTGGGACACTCCTCCATTCGAATATCCGAGCTATCTTCAAGATTTCCTCCTTTTATGAGAGATTGATGATATGAAGTGATGAGGAGAGATAGAAGGATCTATGCCATTAATTAAGGTTATTACCAGTCCCTAATATTAGTCTCCTAACAGTTCCAAAGTTTCTGTAATGTTCTAATAGTTTTCCATTACAATGTCTACCTCCAATTCTAGTTTTCTAGCCTTGTAATGAAGTCTAAATTAATGAGTAAAAATATGAAACTCCCATGAGATTGAATTCAGTCATTAATTCTCTGAAATAATGTATTATTACCTTTCTTCGAGTATTACAGAGTTTTGAATGTATCTTATTTACTCTGGAGAGGCATTTCCACCCCCTAGCTAGAAATGCATTGAAAAATGACTAGCTTTAGATTTTGAATGAGTTATGGGACTTAAAACTTTCTGATTTTATTTATTTTACTTCTAAGCATTCATTAAATTCACATTGAACACCTTCCATGTCTGAAATTGAGTTTCATTAACCTTCTCCATATGTCTGGAAGACCCGAAACCCGATCCTAGAGTGCAGTCCAAGGGACTAGTTTCCTAAAATTCCCAAATCTATTATTTACCTGCATAAACCTTTGTATGCTGTAATATAACTTTATATCAGAGCCATAATCAATTTACCAAAGCCCCTGGTTGAAAAAGGCTGAACTACTCTTCCTAGTTTCACGGTTTTGCTGCCCAGAAGCATGGAAGTAGGTTTCCACATAGCAGATTCTGAAACCTAAATGGCACCAGATATAAATGTGTTAGGGAAGAGGAAATTATATGTCTAAAATATCTTTGGTTGCTTCCCTCTGCTCACTCCTCTTGCCTACAAAATTTCCTAGAAAAAACCCCTGATTTTCCCTGTCCAAAGAGGCTCTGAGTGGTTTGATTCAAAGTTCAGAAATTTTAATATAATTTATAGAATTTAAGAGTGTTCAGGTCTGTACACCAGAATTAGGACATCACATTTTGGCAGGTCGACGATGACTTATTTTTAATGTGGTTGTACTGCAATCCCATCTAGGAAATATCCCATTCCTGTAAAAATGGAGCTGCAAAAAATGTCATATTTGGATTGGCTTTCAGATACAAGTATGAAATTATTCCTATATTCTCCATTGCAGTGACCATATTTGTGAGTTTCAGTCTAGCTGCAATGGTTGGGATTGCAGTTTCTTCTTTGGGGATGCTCAGGAATCAATAGAATTGTGAATGGACTTGCGATAGATGATTATGGTCCTATTAGTGAAAATGTTGGTGGTATTGTTGAGATGGATCGCTTTAGCCATAAGATTTGTGAAAGTCTTGATGTGCTAGACCCGACTGGGAATAACACTACTTCATTTGGAAAGGTAAGATGAAGTATATTCCAAATATTTTTTGAAGGTTGATGCTTCTATGTGTTATTTCACCTTATATGTTGTGTTTCCTTCGTAAAGGGTCGTGAATGAATTATTTATTCTATGCAGGTATTTTCCATTGGCTCTATTGCATTGGTGTCTCTTGCATTATTTGGAGCATTTGTAAGTCCTCTCACAATTTCATCAGTGGATGTCCTTACACCCAAAGTATTCATTGGATTGATTGTTGGGGCCATGCTTCCTTATTGGTTTTCAACTATGACAATGAAGAGTGTGGGAATTGCAACATTTAAAATGGTTGAATAGGTCCATAGACAATTCAAAAATATTCCAGGTCTGATGGAAGGAACTGCTAAACCAGACTATGCAACTTGTGTGAAGATATCAACAGATGCGTCACTTAAATAAATTATTTCTCTCGGTTCCCTTGTAATGCTCACACTCCTCATTGTTGGTACCTTGTTTGGAGTTGAGACTCTATTTGAAGTTCTGATTGGAGCTCTTGTCTCTACTGTACCGGTACTTTCAAATCTTGCTTTGTCTTTGAAAATGTTCTTTATCAATATTAAACCCTAGACATGGAAGAAAATGGTGAGCTTTTGAAGGAAAATGTTGTTTCCTTTTTCCTACTTCTTATTGGACATCCATAAGACTTGAATTTCATGTTGACAATATTGGTATAAACCCTGGTTCTAATGATC
>LPNX011106768.1:196215-243339 GCA_001517045.1 Pseudotsuga menziesii | reverse complement strand
CAGATATTGTCCATATTATATTAACAAGTGGTCTATTTGGAACTTTGTGATTTTTGTGTGGAATTATGTTTATGCTTTCTAGGAAGTAGTGTATTGAGTTTGGAAAGAGCACGTTATTTTAAATTTTTATTTTCTCTTATTGTAAACTCTGCTTGCTTGCCAAATTTTATCAGTGGACTAAAAATATTATTATCTAAGTTATTCATTTTGTTATTGTTATTGTTTCTGCTCATTAAAAATTATTTTGAGATAGATTTGTTTTTCCTGCTTCAGTGGAAGATGTATCACGTCCAGTGGGCAAAGAGACCTGGACCAGGTTGCTGGACGAGTTGTAGTTGTTACACCTTGAGTGATTTGTGAATGTTTTTCATAATCTTGGACTAGAATTTAGATTGAAAATTCACTTATTTCATCTGTTTCAATTTCAATCACATTTGATCTTCAAAATTTTGTTTGAAAAACAAGGGTTCTAAATCTGTTCCTAGAGGGTGTCTAGAGGTTCATTTCCTTTGGACAATTTCCATTTAGTTCTATACTTCATGATTTTTTTTGTATATTTTTTGTCAAGTACAAGTTTTGTATTGGTTCTTTTGAATGCTTTTATTCTATTAACATAAGAATTATAGGGGTTATTAATTTTTTTCTTTGAACTTAATTCATCAATATGTATATGTATGATCTTTCCACTTACAAAGTGACAACATGAAGGGATGTTGTATTAGATTAAGTCGTTTATGACAGTTTGCGAAGATCTTTCCCATTGGTTTCTACAAATGTTTTGTAGACATTTTTAGCATATCTTTTTCCTTCACTCTTTGATGATGATTCTCCTTCTGGGACAGTTTACTCAAGCACTCTTTCTACATTGACAAGTAAGATGGACATTGATGGTCAGACTCTTACTGACTCACCTAAATTTTATCCTATACTGATTGCACCTCCTATTCGCCTGCAACTGTGCAATTGAATAATGTTGGATATATTTTTCCATCTACTCCAGAAAGGTCAAGGCCTATGTCCAAATGGGATTCTACTTATTTAGACTCTGGTAGTTTCCTTCCTAAAGATGAGCTTGGTCATTGTTGAAATTTACTTACTACAAAGGTCTTCTTAATCCATTTAATGATCTTAAAACAAAAAATAAATTATCTTGCAGATAATTGACAGTGGATTTATTGTTGGTTTGAATTGTTATATTTTTACATTCAATTTGAGAGTTTAATTGTGCAAGATGTTCATAACAGTGTTGTTGCGAACAGAGTTTTATCCAGCAATTAAAATTGGAACAACTCATTAACATGGAAAACAGATACACGCATCCCTCTGCATGGATTCATGTGGAACAATCCTCAATTTTTTATTTTTCCTATGTATTAGCAGTTGTAATAAATTGTTGGGATTAAAGAGAGAGTTGGAATTTGGAGAATTGGTATACAGCATGGAAGGTATGGGTGGTGATATGACATAATTTGCTATGCCTTAATAGCTAATACAGATAACACTCGACAAGGTGTCTCATCGCCAACCCCAACACATGAAGCTATATAACCAACTTATGCTTTTTTTCAAATCATATTTAATAGTTTATGATTTGGACCTTCAAGTTTTTTTCCTTCTATTTTTTTCTTGATTACATATTATGTTTCTATTTTTCTTATGGTTTTATTTTTTGTTGTTGTTGTCATTGAATTCACCTTCATTGTTGTCATTTTTCATTATCAGAGTATTACTCTTTCTTTTTGTAAAATCACATTTTTTAATTCCGAGAACAAACTATGTTCAAGTCTTTCATATTCATTTTATGTTTTGATGTTTGCTTGCAATTCTAACAGGATTTCTTTCCCTACAGGAATCAAAGAACAACTGGAATTTCTTCACATGTGTTTTCTTTGATCATTAAGTGTTTCTTGTGTAGTTCCTCCAATCAACTACGCACATCTATCTTTAAGTCAGCTGCAACAGTTTGTCAAAGCAGAGGATTCAAAAAAAACTTTACAAAATGCAAAAGGGAAAGGGTCATTGCCATTTCAGAGCATGAGGATTCAATCTTCATGTACATGAACTCCTTATGTTGGCCTGAAATGTTTCCAATGCCACCTTTTTTCTGTTGAATCCTACATGGGATTATTATTGTTCATTTCATACTTTGATTCCTATCAAACATGTTTTTACTTTTTATAATTGTTACACCATCAATTATAACAATGCATTGGAGTCTTTTTTATTATGAGATTAGTTTCTTCCATGCAATGTCAAAATATTATGTGTTGTTCATTGTTGAGACTAGTTGGCATTGCTCTCGTTTTGAAAAACAAAGATATCTCATACTTGCTATTTTGTAAAAGCGTTAAGTTCAATGAACCTGTTATATATCCTGATTTAGATTGCTCCTCTTGACGTTCCTTTGCACCTTCTACTGTATATATTATGTTATGAATTTGAAATTTTCTTTACTTCACCCTACACAAAATTTTATTTTAAATCTTATTTCAAAAATATTAATTTAATACCATTTATTGAACAAGGGCCTCCCAATGAGGGAACGTAGGATCATCAAAGATGTTCGACTAACTCTAGAATGTTGACTTAGAGACTATTAGTGGTCTCAATTCTGCTTCAGTTGATCTCTTTCAAGATGAAAGAAGAATGGGTGGCACAGTCCTATCTAACTGGGTGAGTGGTGTCAGGGCCCCACCCCACGTTATGGCTTCCTTCGCATTCCCCCGAAATGCCACACAAGCTTAATTACTTTATAATAATGCTAGTAACTAAACCATTAAATATAACTCATGAAATAAAAAGCAGTAAATATAATTATAATATAAACAATACGATAATTAAACTATAATAATAATTAACAAATTATAATTACTATGTAAATGCAATAATAACCAAAACATTTAAGTAAAGAATAAGTGAACTTCACAATAATATCAACTATACTATCAAATCATACCTGCATCTATAGGCACGGCATGGGGTGTGGGGGCGTAGTGAATTGAGCTAGGTACCTACAACATAAAAGTAAAAAAATCAATCTTGATCTCAGAAATTGATATTGCACTATAAATAGCCTCTTCACTTCACCATCCATGGGCTGATTTTTAAATTTGCATGGGTATCTTTATTCGTGACTTTTAATTTTTAAATTTAGTGTGTGCGTAAGGGTCTTTAATAATCAATACCTTTGTACCTTTTTTAATATATTTTGCACATGAATTTGTACACTTTTTAATATCTTGTGCACATGAAAGTGTGTACCTTTTCTTGTTAATTTTAAAATATGTCAATTTTAAATATCTTACGTAAATTTTAAATATCTTACGTAAATTGGATTCTTCTCACATTTAAATTGCGTGGAGTGGGTTCCTAATTTTAAGTATTTTGTGTTCAAAATTATAAAATTACACATTAAACATGGGCTGATTTTTAAATTTGCATGGGTATCTTTATTGGTGACTTTTAATTTTTAAATTTATTGTGTACGTAAGGGTCTTTAATAATCAATACCTTTGTACTTTTTTTTATATATTTTGCAGATGAATTTGTACATTTTTTAATATAGTGTGCACATAAAAGTGTGTACCTTTTCTTTTTAATTTTAAAATATAGTGTGTATATTAAACAATTTGATAATATGTATAAGAAGGTGTTAAATAATGGAGAGGAAGTTTTAAAAGATTTTTTATTGGTTTGGCAAATAGTTCTTTGACACTTATCTTGCAGTTTTTGGACGAGTGGTTTTGTTGACCAGGTTTCACGCAGGTTTATTTGGTGTAATAAGGTGATCGTAGACTTATTTAGGGCAGAAGAAACCCTTATCGACGACAACGAAATTTCTTCCCTCATTTGTATTTTATATTTTATTTGGTCTAGTATAAGATATCAATGATATATGTACAAATCCAAAGTCTAATTGGACCTACAAACAATTGGAGAAGAAATTACAGGAGTTAGATATGGTTTTCATGAGCACTCAGTGGTTTGTTAAAGTTGGGTGGGAAGCATCCAAGGAAGTCCATGGATTCGCTAAGATCTTAATGAATCCGATGAAGTTTGCAGAGTAAGATTTGGATTATGCTGCAAATTCTATCTAGCCTAATATCAGATATGCAAAGAGAACCCATAAAAAAATTGCTTTTGAGTCCATGTTTGCAATGGGATGTTTGGGGGTTTTGAGAACGAGGTTTTTAATATCAATGGGGGGGTTTCTTCAATAGTAGTTCATGAAAAACAGAGGCTTGACTGCTTTACCGAGTACTAGGACATGAAATCTCAGGAACCTTTTGTGTTTTTGGCCTTGGAACCCTCTTATTAAAACTGGAACTCTGGTGGGCTCTACTTGTGTTCTATTCGGCTTTACCTTTGACTCTACCTTATCTATGTGGGGTCTTTTGCAGCAACTGGGTCAACCTAAGGCCTATGAATGCTTTTGGAGCGATGTTGTTAGGTTGTCGAAGGGCGTCGATGATGTGTAGTCAATGGAAACTCTGCTTGCAGCCGAGGGTAACAAGATTGGACCAACAAATTATGTTCCAACAACTAGGGTTCGGTAAATGAGGTAAACCAAATTTGCTTGAATTCCATCTTGTGTCGGGTCAACCACTTATAGTGCTTATGGGTAAACAAAGTCAACTGGATTTTGAATGGCCTATACAACAAGCTATTGAGTTGGGAGGGATGCTACTAAGGACTCAAATGGAAGGTCGTCATGTCAATTTTATATTTCTTTTACTTTCAATTCCCTAAAGTCCACGTACCTGTTTGGCATCTTGATGTCGGCATATTGTTTGGGCAATTTTCTCCTAAGAAGTATTTGTAGGTTATGCATCCTAGGATGGAGGAATATTTCTTTGGGGATCTAGACCAGAGGGACCTTATTTTCAATGGCATGCATCTGAAAACTCCCTTCTATGAGGCCTTCTTGAAACTTGCCAAGGAAATATGGCTTGTGCATAGGTTTACATTTTCCTTTGACCCTATTGTCAGTATATTTCAGCTTAGGAGGGGGACTGATTTTTCTGTGGTGTATATGGATAGTGTTGGACATGATGTGTTGTCTGGAAATGATGCTTTGGATGGGAGGCATAAGGTGGGTTTTACTATTATTTATTGTTTATGTGTCAGCAAGGTCGTGATCTAGTGCCATTCTTATTTAATAAGCATGAAAGGCATGGATTAGTTTGACGGATTATGTGTGAATCCTATGAATTGGCCTTGTTACCTAAGCCCATTTGTTTGAATTTTATGTCAATACAGAGACTGATTTGCACACATATCAGAAGAAATAAAGAAGTCAATTTGGTATTCTTTGTTGTTTTGGGGAGATTCTCATAATCTGCCAGGCCATTATCGGGAAGTAAATCCAACCTCATAATGAATTCCAACGCATATTAGCCAACAAAGTTCCTGTGATTTTCTTCATGATCTGGTTTCTGGCATGTATAATGTTAAGGCATGTACAACACAATACTTGACAATTATAAACTATTTTTTTAATAATCTTTACAAAGTATAATAATTTAATGTAGGACCTTAATCGCACTATGATAATAGATTGATTATTCATGTAGTGAAATCGATTATGAACTTAAATTTAATGTTGATAGAGTTGATTAAGTGTTGAGATTGTTTAACTACAGGCAACAAATTATTTAACTAAGTAACGCAACCTTAGTAATATTTATTAAAGCTAGAACTTTAATTAATCATTTAATGGTTAGCTCTCGTAACCTTATTCTGTTCCACTTAAACAAAAATTTAGAACCTTTTTCCTGGTCATAAGGGTAGGGGACATTACAAGTGGTATCAAAGCTTAATGTTTCAACACTGCGGCTGTTGGGCCTTTTGCGAAGTTTCAACTCACTTTGTAAACATGTATTTGCATTAGATAACTTGGATGTAAGCACCTTAATATACTTTCACATGCCAGAGTTAGTTAATTAAAATATTAGATTGGGATGGATATGGACTTGATGTTCATCCAGTAAGGATAAATCTTGGAAGGATTTCTATCCCCCTTTTCCAATTAGGTAGATTGTAACTTAGAAATGCTGGCTAGTTACTTTATAAACTAGAAGAAAAGTAGTTTTAATGATAATGGACTTATACCAATGTGTAGTTTACTAACATAATGTTGATAACGAACACATTGCAGTTCCCAGTGATTGATTGAGCAAGCGGTGTGACCACTTAACTGATATTTTAATCAAACCTATGAAGACTAAAGATTCAACAAGTACAAGTTTAGCAGTAGCAAGTCAAAGATTAGAGATGGATTTTGAGGAAGGAAGGAGACCATATAGTCCTAAAGAGGAGTTTGCTGAGGGAAGAAGGTCAATTACACATAAAAGGATCAATGAACCATTAATCTTGGAGAATTCAGTGAGGAAGTGTAAAGAGGATACTGAAAGGATAATTCATATCCAATAGCATATTATGAATGATCTAAAATCATTGAATACCATCCAAAGATTCGTTGAAAAGAGTCACAAGAGAGTTTATGTGAGGTATAGATCATCTTCAAGAAGACCTTATCACTCAGAGAGAAAGAAAGGGTATACATCAAGAAGTACATAGCGTAGTCTTGAAAGATATCTAGTTAGATACAAGAAGAGGACACGGGGTCTTCACTTAGTGAAACCATGCCATAGCACGTTTGTTCATGGCAAATGAAACAATACCCCTATTTTCAAAAAATATTGGAAAATATCTCCCAAAATTGTTTTTTTTAACCCCCTCCCAATATGCCTTCCTAGTTTTAAAAAAAACCCTATTTTCACTATATATTGCATGTATCCATTTTTTTCATTTACATTTTATATACCCCTTTATATTTCTATCTAGTATATTGACATGATACCCCACATGCATTCTACAATGCACCTTGCTTCTTTCGATGTATATTGTGCATGCACATTACTTCACCCATAATGATCAACACCACAGAGATGACATTCATTTCCTAAATTAACACTAGTTTGTCATTTTTTTCCAGGTGCCTGCACAAGATCAAAGCTTAAGGCAAAAACATACAATGTAAAAAAGTTCAAATTAAAGTGCTAGCTAGGGATAACGAGTGGATGACCTCTGACACGATTAACATTGATAGTGTGTTAACTGCACATATACAGCAAATGCATTTTTTTCCAAGTGCTTGAAAAAGATCAGAGCTTAAGATGAAAACATACAATGTTGTGTTTAAATTTTGTAACATTGCATATAGAGTGCACCCTTATCAAGACATTATTCAATGGTCACATACTCGTCATGTCTCACATAAATACTCCAAAGTTTAAAATGATTAACAGTTGACGAGGATGGACATTCAAAAACCCATTGGCAACAATTAAAGACTTGCATTGGCATCGTCTTCTAAAATGTCTTTTTCAAAAGGTATTTCAGTAAATTCGCATCCCAAATTTGCTAAAACTCTTCACAAGTTCCGTTATAGCTAGGTACTGGACCAAGTATTGGCTAACTTTGAAAGCTTGATGCCATAATGCTTTTGAGGTTACCTCGATAAACACGCTATTGTCTATTTATGACATCAAATGTTAGCCACATATAATTCCACATAAAATGCATGTAAACTGATATATGGCCAAATACTAAACCAGATGAGGGATTGGATGCTCAACGTAGCATCCAACCAAAATCAATATCCATGAGCTTAAAAAAACACATTTATTGTCAATTGCATCTATAGCTCAAGCAGTTGTGAGAGTATTATCCTCCCCACCCAAGATCAATTTCCTCAAGTGACGTCTTGATCTCTTAATGATTATATTGTTGTATTGGCCTTGAGCCCTGAGGAATCCAGTTCACCCTGGGTACCATCATCCGAATGAGAAGTACCTAGTGGGTTTCCCTGGGGATATGTATTGCATGGAACAAAAAACAAATGCATTTACTGTATGTAATGTGGTCTCTCTATGAGGAATTTTTTACAATGGGAATCCATGGAGATACATTTGCGAGCCCATATAAGAGTCTGGATTGAAACTAGGCATTAAAAATTATGTACTTCTTAGTTAGCAAAGTTAAATATGGCTCATGTCACTGTAATAAATAGTATCTGGTAAAATCTTAGCCACTAGGCCAAGCCTACTTTGTAAAAGCTCTTTTCATAGTTAAGTAAATCAAAATAGGTTTGGTAAAAATGTCATGAGATACATTTGCATGCCAAGGAATCTTGTTAAGAATGATTAAACTAAATGCAACTCAACTCTAGTTTTTAATATTCCTTTAAGTAGCTAACAAGTTACTTTAATCTTCTCTTAATTATAACTACTTGAGCAGAGCAACGGCCAAACCATTTCACATTGTAGGTTACTGGAGATAAACTGTAACTAAATGACAAGATATGTTAAATTGGGATTTTTTAAAAAAACTGCAGGTACTTTGTCTCATATACTTTATCTTATATTAATTAATAATCCCTCTGTTAAGTCACCTTTAATAACAAATATATGACTGTGTTATGCAAAACTACCCCAAGGTTATGAAAACATATGTGGGTAGTGTTAAGTCATGAATTTGTTTTCTTCAGTCTTATATTTTGCTTGTGATTTTTTGAAGCTTGCTCATTGCTTACTTCTAGGAAATTTTGATTTAGAGTGAAATTTTGATTTTTTGCCATTAGGTTTCCATCTTTTTTGTTTTTCTTATGTTCTGAAGGGTTCTATAGGATATATGTTGATTAATAGTTTCATAAATAAGCACTAAGATCACGTTTTAGTCATATAAACCTATGTTAAAGTTCAATTAGTGGTCAAAAAGCACAAAATTTGATTTTTAAACTTTCTTGTAGCGCAACGGTTAAAATTTTACACTAGCGCACTACAAGAAAATCATGGGTGCAAAATTTGTTAGTTTTTACGCTGAATTCTCCAATGTTTTCGCTCCTGGGATGACTAATCACATGTGTAGGCAGGTTTAATATGTGTTTCATCAAAGATAATCATGCAAACAGGTGTTGGCTATGACGTGAGGGAGATCGTGGCAATCAGAAGTTAAGTCTTGGCAAATCATGACAGACAATGGAATGAGGTGATATTGACGGGAAAGGGGTTCTCCAATTAAGCATTACGAAGCTAGTGGAGAAGTGGAATGAAGACACATTGCTAAGAATCGGGAATTGGCAGTTGAAGAAGGAATTTAGGGTTTCACAGCGCGACAGTTGGAAGTAAGCTGAAGACTTGAGGACACCTAGAGCATTCAATTCGACGTTCAGCTAGTCCAAGAACCAATTTTTAACACCTTCAGCAGTTGGGAGTGAGGTATTCCGCGTGACCTGGGTCATGGCCTGTTAAATTGGGGATTTCTCTATTAATCCTTATAATGTTAAATTGTTAAAAGAAAACATAAATTCATGTATTCAACAAACTCCCAACGGTGAGAGATCAGTCCAAAAGGTTTAGATGAGCATTTTTGTTGTTAGTAAAGTTTAGCAGTAGCTCTGTTAAAGATTTTTGGTGCTCTGTTTGACCTAAATTACCCAATCTCAGTACAAAACATTCCCTGCATTGATAATAGAACTGACTGTTAAAAAATCGAGGAAAAACCGCTAGGGAAAATCCAAAGGAGAACTAACTATCAAAACTCATAAAACTTGAGGAAAAAAGGCTGTTAAGTCACTAACATGTTCTGAAAATCACATAGAAGCATCATTAAGCCTTGGGAAAGCAGATGAAGAAGAGTGGGAAGACCAACAGGGTTGAGCCCACTGAACTGAATTGGATAGACACGTTTCCAGGGTGTGCTGAACTCTTTGAGAGTGCTGGATGGTTGAACTTCTTTAAAAAGATTGATGGATATAATGCCGAAGTCTCTCATAAATTTGCTCAATGTTATAACCAAGACATAGTATCATTTGATACTCTGAAGTTCAAATTAACTGTAGAATTGGTGGCTAAAGAAATAGGGGTCAAGAATGAAGGAGAACTTTGGTTCAAAAAGGTGCCATTTACCTTCAATGCCCAAAGGTATTTATTGCCTGGCATTGTTCCAGATTGGAGCAAGGGAGTACTCAACCATAATTTCAAAGCTGAATGGGTAGAGCCTATCAAGGTTCTACAAAGCTACATTACATGTGAAGGGAGGTATGCTTTTGTCTTCAAGTATCATTTCAGGTTTCTTCAACACCTGAGTGGTGAATCTAGGATGAATCTCCCTTTCTTCCTGCTAAAGAGCTTGCAAAAAATGTCTAGCAGGAACAAAGAACATCATGACCACACTGCACAATCCATCTTTCATCATGGATTGATCAAGATTATTATCAGTAATGTTCTGCAGAGAGAAGGAAAGACTTGGGACTACTTTCTCTTTTGGTCTGGGTTCCAAAATAACCAGGAAGGATAGCCTACCAAAAAGCAGGTTGATAAGGGACAGACCCTTATTAGAAAATTATGACAAAAAGTCAAGGCCGAAGATAAAAAAATGTGTCAAACTAGAGGAAGTGGCAAAACCTTCAAATGGGGATTATGAATCTCAGTAGCCTTCAGTTGACAGGGAGAACAAAAATTTGTTGTTTATTCACAAGGAAACCCAACTTGTTAAAAATGAAACACCAGCAGAAGCACTCATTGATGAAATTTTTTTTTTTACAAAAAAGGATTTAGGAGATGAATAAAATACTAAGGTCCAACAACAAAGCCCAATTACCATCTTGTCTAAAGATGAAGCATATTTGTTGGAAGGAGATGAGTTGACTGTCAGTGCTAAGACTAGGGTTGGCACACAAAGGGAGTTCTACAGTCAGGAGGATAAGACAGTAATGCCAAAGAAAAAGAAGATCAAGGTTAAAGAATTTGCTTCTATCATGCATCAAGGAAAAAGTTTAAAGATGGTAGGAGAGTTTGCTCCAGGCTGGAGACCCAAAACTAGATCCAAAAACAAATTGAGGCTGAACATGAAAAAGCTACTAAACCCTAAGTTAAACACATAAGACGTAACTATGCTTGATAATTCTTCCTCTGATGAAAAGATGGAGATTGGAAAGGGTAACAACAAAGGGAAGAAAGAAGCATCTCTAGAAGGTTCAGCTTCTCATCTTGCAAAAGGAAAAAGGCCATTGAAAATAGATGAAGAATCCAGCCTCATGGAGACCAAATTGTCTGCTGTGTTTTTGGTATTACGAGGTGAAATGTTGAAGGAAAAAAAGAAAGAGGAAATAGAAGTTTCTTATTCAGAAAACAAGCTTTTGATGGATGTAATTGCACCTACTGAAACAGATAATCAGGAAAACCCAAGTTTTCATGGTGCTTCTACAGAGCTGCTTCCTAAGGATGAGGAAATCTTCAGAAAGATGAACATCCCATGGCTGCCTAGTGAACTACAAAGTACAACAGGAAGCAAGGCATTTGACTCAGAGAAGGAGAATTTGCAAAGTGCCATCAAGGAGTATAAACATCAAATAGAGTATATGCAAGAAACAAATGATGGTTTGATTACAGCTAATAAAAGACTCAGGGAAGACCTAGAAGAAGTGAATGATCACTACCAAGAACTCATTGCAGTCTCCAAAGAGGCCTTAAAAAGGAAAAGAAGTACAGTTTTACAGTGTGCAGATTTAAAACAGACTATCAGAAATCTACACCAACAAAATAAGGAGCTTACAAGAAAAATGACAGAGATGGAAGCTGAGCAGCAGAAAGCTAGGAAAAAGGCCCAAGCCTTAGATGGGATAGCTTCGTTAGTAGAAGATGCTAAAGACCTATGAGAATTGTTAGCTAAAGCAGTTACTTGTTATGTTTTTGAGAAATACTTTATTTTTGTAATTATTATTTTGATAATACCCTATCGATGAGTAGGCTAAAAACAATTAGGGTTTAGACTCTAACTGAATTTTTTAAAAATAGTATTTAGGAAGGTCACAAAGAGAACAAGGGGTTGGACTTTTGGATGGCTAGAGGAGGTCTCTTGACTTATTGATAAGCTAAGTACTTGACTCTCATGTGTATTTGATGAACAGAATTATGAAATATATGCTCCATTTTACCCTTCAGTCTGTGTTTTGGCTTCATTTCTAGCTTGTTTAGCTACACAATTGATAATTTCATTGCTGGTTTATAGTCTTTATGCTTGTAGTGCTTGTCAGTTGTGGATGAACATCAATGTTATGTTATGTTGGATACATGGTTATTATATTATGCATATTTGTTCTTCTTTACTTATGATTTAGTTCCTATTTGGCCTATGAATGTATTCCCTTTTGTCACCAAACTTCACAACCATAAAAACCTTTCAAAAACCCTAAAAACCTAGTTTTGTTTGATTGAATATTTGAGATTGTGTTGGCTTGTTTCTTTGTAGTCTGGAAACAGTTTCTAGCACAAATAGGTAGGTTTTGGATGCAATTCATGAACTTAGTTTTCTATACCCATGCATATGGTGTTTAATTGCAAAACCCATGTTGCAGAAGAAGCCCTTTTTTTCTTGATACAGAAAGAAGGCATAATTATGCTTTCATATTGGCAATCACTCTTGAACACGATAAATGAAGTGTTGATATGGGAGAAGATCCTATTCTACAACAATTGAATTGAGATTCAAGAACACAATTTGAATTCGTGAGTCCTTACCGATTATATAAGAACACAACAGTGATCAATGTTCCCATCAAATAGCGTAATGAACATGAAATGTATTTTAACAATTGTACATTTGAATAAAAAGTACATATGATGCAATTTGATTTCCTTTCCATCATGACAAATAATATGCAAAACACTAGGGAAAAGGACACATCCAACTATATATGAGCATCATGAACAAATACACCACCTCCAGGAATGGAAGTTGCAAGGTATGTTTTCATACAGGTTAGTAGTTGAAACCAGGTTGGATACTATTAGAATCGAATATCCTGTATCTTTCCCTTGTTCTAAACATCATACTTCCCAAACAATGTGACTCCACTATCCAAGTAATGTGATTCCACCCTTTTGTGGTGTCCAGGTATAAACAAATGTTCACTTTTATATGAAAAAGTATATTTCGATCTTTCTCCTCATGGCTTAGTTGCAAAGGATTCTCTCCTGCATGAGAAGTAAGGAATTTTGTTGTAGGTAGAACAAACTTTGGATTTTCTCCCAGAAGCTCATATGACAACAAGAAAATGATTCTGATGCTCTCCAATACACATGCTTAGCTTTCATGCATGTTCAATCTTTAATGCTTCTCACATATACAACCTGGTAAGGGATTGGCATAGATGTTTTCCTCCAATTTTAGGGAATCCCTAGATTCTCTTGGATAAGGATCTCCTTGTCGGTCAGAGTGTAACTTTTTCACTTTGGATACAAATTTCTTCCATGAAATCTGACCTTGATCCAACTTATCTGTCAGTTTCACTAGATTTTTCCTGTCATACAACCCAATTAGTAAACATTTCTAAAGCATAACGAATTTATAAGCGTGGTAACAAAATTGAGCTTTGAAAATATTACGAGGTACATATCTGGACTGATAGTTTTCCTTAAACCTTCAAACCGTCTATGCCCTTGCACTGCTTTTTCCATGTTCCCATCATAAGTATAAACAAAAACATCACTTTCTAGAGCTACAATATAATCCAATGTGGCAATCCTGTTCTGATAGTTTTCAAAAGCCTCTAACTCCTCTTCTGTAGCTAGAGTTGAATGGGTAAAGATATTTAAAAATTCATCATACAGAACTTTGATGCTGCCATTCCCAAAAGTTTCCCCTACTACAATGTAAATGTTTGTTGCGGATGGAAATCCTAAGGCTTTTAAAAGAAGTGCAGACTCACGAAGAGTCATAGGACAACCTCCTTGTGTCCTTTTCTTCTCACCATCAATATCTTTCTCCTTCTAGTGATTGAATTCATATCTCATTTGCTAAAGTTCTTCTGCTTCCTCTGATGTCAAGTTATGCGTACAGCCAATGAATGACAGCATGCCCTTCTCATATCTACACCATTGTCAGAATAAAGGAATCAAACTAGCAAATCAATAAATGGAATATGACATGCACACATATTCATATCTACACCCACTGCATGACAAAAGGTTAAAAACATGTGCGACGGACTCTATAAGCATATCACTGATTCATTTTTCATTGTGTACACTGCATCATGAAGTTATTTACCCTACCTTAAATGAAGTGCAATGTAATAATTTCCATCCTTCCACATCCTGGACACCAAAGTATTTTCAAGTTCTTCAATGGATGTTGTATATCTCAAGGCTTGATAATTTGCATGACACCTCAAATTTTGAATGGAACTATGAATACTATTATTGGCAAGTCGAGAATCTGTGTGAGTGAATTATAGGATCTTGTGCTGCTTCAGCAAGGGAAGTACTTATCTCTTGTAATAAGAGGTCTGCATTAATATATTTCATGATAAGAAACCATAATGATTAAGTACAGACATTTTACAAGTAACAAAGAGAACTTTTGTGAATTATTACCTGCTAGGGCTACTTGGAATAAGGTATGATCTATTCTAGGACAAAATAGTGACCTTTAGGGATATTTAAACTTATTTGTGACCTCTGATAGGACAAGTTCCTAATCTCTGTGTGTTATTTGACAGAGTTGTGATATTTGTTTGGCAACATGAGCTCAGTTGTGACCCTGTTGAGGCTGATAGGACTGAACTGTGACCTTGTGGGCTATTAGATCTAGGTATTGACCTCTCTTTTTCCTGCTAGGGCACTTTGTGATGCCTCTTGGGTTTCCTGGGTTGAACTGTGACCTGCTAGGGTTTCCTAGGTCTCATTCCTTTAATTACCAAGTTTTTTATGTGCAATAAAATTCTTATAAGATGTTCAGTGGACTCTGCTTATGTTTGGGATGTTGTTCACAAATTTAAAACAAGGCACATTTATTTTGTCCCTCATGAGAGAATGCCATTGTTCTCCATCCAAAACAATAACCAAGATAGCATACCCAACCTTAAGCTCAAGCATAAATTTGGATAACAACTCCAGAAAAAAACATCAAACACCTTGTACTCAAGTATTTATTTTGTCCCTCATTAGAGAGTGTCATTTTACTCTATCTAGAACAACAATCGAGCTAGCATACCCAACCTTCAAATCAAGCATAAATCTGGATAACAACTCCAAATGGGTATCAATAAAATAATGTATGTATATTGTCACCAATGTTATCATGCAATTGCCTAGTTCCATGCTAGTACAAACATGGTTAGAATCCCCCTAGGTGGGTGCACTAGACTATGCCAATGGAATTACTAGGGATGACATCCACAAATGTGGAGATACAACCATTGGATTTCCCTGTAAGTTTTTCCTTAGAAAAACAAATATTTGAGTGGCAAATAGATGCCACCAATATTGTCATTCAATATTTCTGAAATGGCAATTTTGGAACAAAAATAATTCCACAAATGCAATATGAAAATGTAAAACCATCGTGAGATAAATATGTCCTTCGATAGAACACCCAATTCTTAATTATATACTCATTGAAATCCCTAAAGTCTAATAGGCTTATAAATTTTCACAAAACATAACCTTTACTTATAGGATCCTTTTCAATAAATTTCTTCTAGGAGATGGCTACTTTCAAGAAGACTAGGAATATTCATCCTTGCAAGAAACATACTTATTTAGTTCCAAAACTATTTATGCTTAGTCACTTTTAGTGCATCCTATTATAGTTTATAATGAATTTATATTAACCTGTTAAAAATTACAACATTTTAGTACAACGAAAATCAATATGAAGAAACTAGCCAGGAATAAGGGTAAAAAATTCATTTAAAAATAGAAGATAAAACATTTACCTCAAAAACCTCTCCATGCTGCTCACAAATACTTGTTAAATCTTCCTTGGTTATATTCCGAGGTAAATTACCAACAAAGACTTCAGTACCATGTGGAGGGTGTGCTAACAATTCCTCATCATTACACTCTTCTTTGTCCTTATCAGCCTTCTCGCCGTTACCTTCTACAAGCAAGGCATCCTCTATAGTATCATTATTGGCATCATCTTCAAATAATTTTTCAGGGTCCACATTTGACACATTGGCATCTTGGTCACCTTCTTGTTCATCCTATGAACCAGATCCTTCATCCTCTGCTAATTCAAGATCAAGGCCTTCTTAACCATCATTTTTCTCTTCCTCTTCAACATCTCCCTCATTCTCTACTTCCTCATTCATTATTTCTTCTGGCTCTTCTTCATCACCATCAAAGTCAACTTGCTCTTCATCACGCTCATCATGCAAATCTTTAGCAGATCCTCTGGCATCGTGCATTTTTCTCAATCTTCTTGTCTGCTGCCTGAATGCCACCTACAAAGCTTGAAGGGAAACTGTGGAGGAGGCAAAGAGGAAAGAAGTATTTGCATAAAGAGGGACAAAAATATACTGGAGATTGAATAAGTGAAATTGCAGTAGGTTTTGCAGAGTGAGAATCTCAAAGGAAATATAAGGGCCATGAGAAATTCCTTGAGAGATATTACTAAATGAAATTTAAAAGGGAGGATACCAGAGAGTAACTTTAACAAAGGTAGAGCTGAACTTAAGAGGTATGAATCAAGAAGACGCCCCCAATGTCTATACAGAACACATGAATTTCTCATAGTTAAGATAATAAAACATAAAAAACAAAAATGTGCTGTCAAAAGAGAGAGAAACATCAACTATCAGCAAAAACTTCTATTTCATCCACAATTGAAAAGTTTATGAAGGAATAAAACACAAAATGGAAAAACAGACTTGAGACAAGCCATTCTGGACAATAAATTAAAGTCTAACAAATTCAAAAGAAATATCTGAAATCAATGAAACATATAACATAGGATACAACGACTAATGTTTCTAAAATTAGGAAGCAAACCCAGTAAAACATTTTCCAAACACAAAAAAATGGGTGTTTTCATTTGAGAGCATTAGACTCACCAAAAATATGCATTTCAATCACTGGCCCATAAACAAATAATTGATCACACCATCAAGTACAACTAAAGGGCATATCCTATGTTAACTCAAATTTTAGAGAGATAAAATGGCCTCAAACATGTGAGCCTAGTGATGCCATGGCTTCTCTGAACCATGTTGGCACTTTTACTAAACCAACCTACAGGTTGAGGTACATGTTTGCACTGATTAAAATCTCACATGTGCAAAAAAATTGTTGGGAGACTATATCTAATATTTTTAAGCTAGAAACTAGACAAATGTACAACCATTTTTAATATTTAATCCATCAAAGGACATGCTCAAATAATTCCTTGCAGTATTTTGTTCAACATCTGCTAAAGATAACCATTTATTATACCTATGGAAGATTTGAAGTATAAATCAAGGTACAAACCAACTTTCCAAAAGTGTACTAATATCTTGCCCCGCCAACAGACCTCGCTACACTGACTAGGACTACAATGCCCACCATAACATTGACAGGTCGAGATTCCCAATCACTCTCATTTATCAAGGGAGCTGACCACGGAACACAAGGATATCTAATAATCTTTAAAGAAATGTTTACCACATTTTTCAACCCCTTTCAAACTAAACAACAAGGATATTACAAAGCTTGGAGAATCCTTTTAGCAAACTCTCTTATGGCTTTTATCAATAAGATTCCCATCTTCATCAAATTTCTCTTGTGGCTTTTATCAATAAGATTCCCATCTTCATCAAATTTCTGAGGTAGCAGATAACCAGTTACAATACCTATGGCAGATTTGAAGTATAAATCAAGGTACACACCGACTTGCCAAAAGTGTACTAAGATCTTGCCCCACTAAGAGACCTGGCTACACTGACTAGGACTGCAGTGCCCACCATAACATTGACAGGTTGAGATGCACAATCACTTGCATTTATCTAGGGTGCTGACCACAAAATACAAGGATATCTAATAATTGCTGAAGAAATGTTTACCACATTTTTCAACCCATTTCAAACTAAACGGCAATATGCAGGATTGCAGTTACTTCTGGAAAGAAATACAAAATACATGATATATGCAACGGGTTGTGCAATTTGTGCATAAAACTTGACAACTTTATTATTTCTTCCAAGTTTAAGTCAATGTCAATACCTTATTAACATCTTTCCCCAAGATTGTGAATCCCACATAAACCTTCTAGACTATACGAGCACTACATGGACGATATATTATTGGAGTAGCTACATGGATCTGTGGACAATTAGGAAAATTGGAGCAGCTACATGGATATTTGGACAATTGGAATATAAAAGAGGTTAATGGGATTCATGAAAAAGGGGATTTGGAGGAGAGAGGAGCTCAAGGGAAGAGATGGTAGTCACCTGCATTTGTTTCTTTTGGTCTTCCTTTGGGTTCATTTCTGTAGGGGATTACAGGGTTGCTGCCTCATTTTAGAGGGAAGAGGTGACAGTCACTTGCATTTGCTTCTTTTATTCTTCCTTTGGGTTCATTTGTGTAGGGGATTTTACACGGTTACTACCTCATTTAAGAATCATATGAGATTATCTCTAGAATATCATATCAGATGATCTAACTAGAAAGACAAAAATTACAGCATCACTGAACAAGGAGCATGTATGGATTGCAGAGGGACTAAGAAATCATTGTGGAGATGTGTAGTAGGATTGAAGCCTTAGAGAGGAGATTAGAACCTATAGACCAAGAGGGAGAGAAACTAAGCAGCACACTCTTAAAAGTTCCAAGCCTGTATAAAAATATTGGATTGGAGTTTTGGCTTTCCAAGGACCAAAGATGATGTATAATTTGTCTAAGTTAGAGAGAAGATTAAAACCAACCCGCATAGATCCATCTTAAACCCATATCTATTAAACCCAAGGAATGACCTATGTTGGTTTTTATTTTTTCTTATTTTTTTTACCATACATGACTTTCTTTAATTACTTTTAATTTTTTATAAGTTATTAGCCGACATGGGAACATTACATTACGTAACAAGACAAAGAAGACATCTCCTCCAAACTGGGTTATAAGCACTTCTCTATTCTAGGTGCAATAAACCCAAAGGAAGAGAAACTAAGTAGAACCATCAAAAGTTGAGTGCCTATACCATCAAGAATGAAGTATGCTTTGTACATATCATACAAACTAGAAGAATGAAGTATGGTTTCAGTTCTAGGGAGAATTTAAACCAGAAGTTACCACATATCATACACAAGACATAGCGAACAGTTCTTTGATATGGAAATTATTCCATATGATGACCCAAAGCAGATGAAGTTAGTTGTAACTAAGCAAAGACACCATGCAGCATTATGATGGAATTGTTGGCCGAGTCGCAAACAGATTGGTAAGATAAAAATGGAAAAGGAAAAGGAAAAATTAGAACCTTGGTAAAAATGACAAAATATACATGTTAAGTTCTTGCATACAAAATATGAATAGGTTTTGCACAAGGTGCCCCAACAACATAACACACAAGGAATTGTTGGTCCACAAATACAGATCAAATATTTAAGCTACAAATTAGAATGAATTTACATGAAGATGGGCAGGCACTATCCTAGTAAACTAATTAATTACAGTTTCAAAATCACTATGAGCTAGCAATAACTAGTCGTAACTAAGAGAACATCCATTGCAGCATTACGGTAGGACTATTTGCAGACAGATCAGGAAAGAAAAGGAAAATATGACACAAGCATGGACTCAACAAGAAAAGAAATCTAAAATCTTTCAAACATTCTAGCTTCCTAAACTAAAGAAAATCCAAGTTGAATGTCATCTATCATTGGGTAGATAAGATGAATCTTCATACTAATGTTTTAAAACTCTTCAAATCAGCCATTGATATTAGTCCCAATTGAAAAAATTAATTTTCACCGTCAACTTCAAGGTTTCCTACATCATTTTCCTTATTAACACACACAATTGAACTCATGAGAGAACAAAGCTTTTCCGTCAATAGTCAATGGTCAATTTTCTATACATATTAACTGATATCTCTCTACTTAAGCAAGCCTACCAAGATTTTTCATCAATAGTCAATGGTCAATTTTCTATACATATTAACCGAGATCTCTCTACCTAAGCAAGCCTACCTGCTGCAAAGTTTCAATTGGTTGGCTCTCATAACTTTGTTCCCTCATTTGAGGCCTTCACCAACTTGATGATGACATCAAAATTGACTATATTCTCTACATCACTGCTAGGAGTGTTCTTTGCCCCAACCTTCCCTTCACTTGCATTGGTTCCTAAGCTAAATCTTCCTGGCCCAACTACAATATCACCGGTTCCTACTTGACGTGAACCAGTTAGCGCATTGCATTGTGAGCATTGGCATGTTATGTATGGAAAATCTTCTCTCCTAGCCAAACCTGCAAGTGAAAAGAACATGCACATTCAGACATGTTAACTGCAATAATATCATTTTAAACTTGATTCCTTCTAATGCATTCAAATATTACAGATCCTATTAGTACATTCACAAACATTTCCATGAATTAAGGCGAAACATTTGGGGAAATAGATTCCAAAATGATACCTAAGACATATTTTGAATTCATATACCATGAAATAAACATGCATCACGCATCTACATAATCCCATAGAGAAACATGCCACATCCAAAAGTTGAGGTTGTCCACTGAGACAACATGAAAAAATAACCTTACCAAAAATAAATGGTAAAGTTATGAGAAACCTGAGGACTAAATAACTGGTTAGTGGAAAGAATTGATACTTACAGCAATAGTGCAGTGGTGCAGAGTTGTTTATTTTGACACATGCTCCTTAGGCACCACCCTTTGTCAAACCTTATCCTATGAACTCTTTATGAATGAATAGTAAGTTCATTGTATCTTGTAGACAGTATCTATAGACCAATGTTATCAAAACAAAAACCAGACCAAAACCATATTAGCTAAAAATATCAAAACATACAATCAAAGCACTGATTGTATTAAAAAATGCATAAAATATTGAAATTCTGATAAAATATTATATATTCATGCACATCAATGTAAATATATTCATGCACACACAAATAGATAAAATTACATATTCTGGGTTTTTAAATCATAAAGTGTTCAATGAGAGTGCTCAAAATACCTTTTTTGTTCTTTGCTCGAGTGAAGTCCTTTGCTTTCTCAACCTCTGATTGAATCTTCTTTTGCAAGAATTTTTCTTTCTTCCTAAGCATCTCTAGAGTATACAAAAATTCAAAAGTGCAATTACGGATAAATCATTTTAAAGTTCTACAGTCTCATGAACAATTTAAATAATAATAATAAAAAATTTGCAATCTGATGTCTTGGAACTCACCAAACAATAAAATTGTAACTTTTAAGTTTTCACAACAAGATCAATAAAAAATACCTTCCTTCTGTAATCATGTCATCTCTCGATAAAAGATTCATACTAAAATAGAATCCAATACTGCACCAATTCCTGAAGCAGATAGAATGAAATAAAAAACAGATCTAAATCGAAAACTTACTATGTTATTCCAGTGGTAGCAATCACATATTTACATATCGATGTCATAACAGCCAGCTTTAATTGCAGCTGTAACATCTGCAACTGCTTGGAGACCCGAATAGAATTGTCTATTGATAGTCTTGATAGGTACAGTCTTTGGAGATAAGACATGGTAAGAAGCTTACAGTTGTCACGAAACTTGCCTTCAATGAAAAAAGTCATTTGACACATAGAGTTGTAGCATACGCACTTAGAGTAATATTTTTTAGTAAATAAATATTAATATTATTTTATTTTAAATATGGAGATATAATTTTTTTACTTTTATATAATGTATTAATTTTTTAATATTAAATTGAGTTTTTTATATAATGTATTAGTTTTTTAATATTAAATTGTAAAAAACTTAAGAAGAAATTAATTATAATTTTTTCAAAAAAAGCATATATCTTATTATTAAAAAATAATCAAAATTACATAAAACCACTCATTTCTTAAGTATTTTCAAACCCTTTTAACTCCCTCTCTACTATGAACAACTTTCAAAACCAACCTTTCTAATATCCAAAAGTGGTCATAAACTAAACCATACTATCAATATCAAGATTACATAGAAATTAATACATGTCATCACAATAAACAATTAATAAAACTATACTTCAATGATGTAGATCTCTCTATATTTGATAGATATGAATTTACAAGGTAATATAGATAGATATGAATTTACGAGGAATTTATAATGAATTCATATTTAGTTTAAACAAAGTTTAAATATTTAAGAATTTTTTTTTGTTGGGCTTAAGAATGACTATCTGCAAAATGGATTGTTATTGTGACTTCATACTATAGTGAACTAACATAGGTGCATAATATACTCGAAGAAATAATAGAAAGAAAAAGGATCTTAATATACCAAAAGTATCTCGACCATAGGTATGTTGTGTTCGTTCCATGATAGAAGGGTATCATTTCTTAGAATTTCCTAGGGCAAGACAAGGACATGTTCTAATAGGTGAACAATTTAATAATAATGTACCTTCCTAGAAGGACATCAAGGGTTGACCATGCCAAGCACCTAGGGGCTAAAAATTGAATTAGTTAAATTACCTAGGGAATTTTGGTTATTAAAAACTATAGAGGCGTGTATTAGGATAATTTCTAATTCTAATTATTTTATGTAATTATTTGATTAATGTGGAAAATAATGACATGTGGAGATGAGTGCCATGTTAGGAGGGAGCATTAGGCAATTCAAATTGCCTTGGATGCAAATGGAAATTGTCAAGAAAAATGGCAAACACAAGAAGTTAGAAAAGATGGAAACTATCCATAACCAAGCAGCCAGAAAACGATGGAAACTGTCCAAAAGAAAACCATCAGGAAAAGATGGAAACTATCCAAAAGCAAAGAAAATACAGCATTTTAAAAAGAAGAAAGTATAGGAAAAGCAATCAAGGTAAAAGAAGGAAAATCTGGGCCAAAGGAGGGCATAGTTTCTATTTTGACGCAAAGTTAATGACAGGGAAACGTCATGCATGACTCATACATGTTATTTTACTCAAGGAGGGTGAATTCATGATTAGGGTTAGGGTTTAGAAAGTGAAAACTTTCTCAACATGTGATGTAATTGTTCATCAAGTCACCTAAGGTCTACTTAAGGATAATTCCAACACCATTATTCAGTTTGGTATGTTATTGTCTTGATGTTATGTGAAGCTTGGCTTCAATACTGAGTGATGAGCCTCAATTATATTTGGTGATGTACCCCAAGAGAAGTAAGGAGAATATTTCATCCATTAATGGATTGTTTTTGTAGTTTTGGAAGCCATTCCCATTCCAGTGCAGCACTGGTACAGAGATTGGGATACTCTCCCATTCGAATCTCGGAGTTCTTTACAATCTTTCCTTCTTTTTATGAGATATTTTTGATCTGAAGTTATGAGGCTAGGGCAATGGATATATGCCATTAATGGAGGTTATTATCAGTTTTAGAATAATACCAAAGTTTTTGTAGAGTTCAAATATTTTTCCACTCCAATTCTACCTTAAATTCTACTCTTTTGTCCTTGTAATGAAGTATAGATTAATGAATGAATATGTGAGACTCATGTGAAATTAAATTCAGTCCTAAATGATAAGTATTAATGTATTCTTACCTTTCTGCAATTCTTACAGAGTTTTGAATGATTTTGGTTGAGTTTCGAGAAGCATTTCAACACCCTAGCTATAAATGCATGAAAATATAACTAGTTTTATGTTTTGAATGAGTTAGAGGAATAAAACCTTTCAAATAATTTTTCTTTCACTTATGAGTGTTCATTAACATCCTAATCAAGGTATTACAAGTTTTAAACCAAATTTTATTAACCTTATTCATGTGTTTGGAATCCCTAGAATTCGAGCCTAGAGTGTAGTCCAAGGGACTAGTTTTTCATATGAAATTTCCTAAACATCCAAAATATGTTATAAAAATGCATATAGCTTTATATAATATAATATAACTTTATTTAATAAGCATATCAGTTTCCTTATCCACTGGTTGATTGGAGGTGATGGTTCATTCCTAGTTTGCATAGCTGGGACACCCAAAAGCATGGGAGTAGACTTCAGTGGAGCTTATTTCGAAACCTAAAAGTACCCAAAATACAAGTGCATAGGGAAATAAATATCTCTATCCAAATTTGTCTCTTGGTCTCTTCCATTATCCCACTGTCATTCCCATATTTTATAGTACCACCTATATTTTTCCCTGCACAAAGAAGTGACTGGTTTTATCGTAAAGTTTCCATTGCACAATTTAATTATATTTGCAGCAGAGTTAGTATTCTGATATGATAGAAGTTCAGGGATACAATTGGGTAGGTTTCTACTATGAACCCATATAATTATACAAGATGGAAATTATATCCAAAGCCACCAAGTGCTTCTTCAAATGATTCATGAAAAATATGCAAATCATTCAGTTATTTTTAACTGAACAAACTAAATTAATTCGGTAAGTTCGTTATGCAGCTACTGAGAGAACGGTTGTCACCCATTTCCAACAATCTCGACCTTCACAACAATTTAACTCATACCTTGCTCATTTCTCTATTCATCACCTTTCCTGCAATCCTAGAGAAGCTAGGCACCACCATAGCTTCTCTAAAGTAACCAACTTCATGAACATGTCTGCACTATTCTCTCTAGTGTGAACCTTTTCAAGAACCACTCCACCTTCATCAACAACATGTCTAACAAAATGGTATTTTATGGGAATATGCTTTGTATTACTGTGATAAGCTAGATTTTTCGCCAAATTATTAGAATTTGACTATCAAAATTTTTTTTTATAATGTTCTAAACTTTTCCTAACTCACCCAGCAAACCTTTTAACCAGACTGCCTCTTTGCAAGCATGTGAAGCAGCTATATATTTTGCTTCTATAGTGGATAAATCAATAATATTTGGAAGATTTGACATACAACTAATAAATCCACCTGGAAGAGTGAAGACATAGCCTAAAGTGGACCTCTTCTTGTCCAAATCACCTGCAAAATCAAAATCAACATAACCACAGACTTCATTACTACAACCATCAAAAGTGATACAATAGTTGCTTGTGCCTCTTATATACTAAAGCACCCATTTCACTGCTGCCCAATTCTCTTTTCCTGGATTTTCCATGTATCTACTGACAACACCAATTGCATGTGAAATATATGGTCTTGTACTTATCATCGCATACATTAGACTTCCTACTGCATTAGCATATGGTATATGAGACATATACTGCTTTTCTTGATCATTTTTAGGACTCAAACCTGAAGAATGCTTGAAATGAGAAGCTAAAGGGCTATTAACAGGTTTCACCTTATTCATACCAAATCTTTGAAGTATTTTCTCCACGTACTTCTTTTGTGATAACCACAGCTTTACATTTTTCCTATCTCTATGTATCTGCATGCCAAAGATTCGATTTGCTGCTCCTAGATCCTTCATATCAAATGTCCTATCCAACTGAGCCTTCAACCTGCTTATTTTAAACACGCTCTTGCTTGTGACAAGCATATCATCAACATATAACACCAAAATAATGAACAAGTCATTTTCCAACCTTTTAAAGTACACACAATGATCATAGTCACTCCTGGTAAAATTCTGACTCGCCATGAAACAATCAAATTTCTTGTACCATTGCCTAGAAGACTGCCTCAGACCATACAATGATTTTCTGAGCTTGCAAACAAACCTCTTGTTCTGATTCTGAACAAATCCTTCTGGTTGTTCCATGAAAATTTCCTCATCTAAATCTCCATGTAAGAAAGATGTTTTGACATCTGGCTACTCTAACTCTAAATCATACGAGGCAACTAGTGCTAACAAAATTATTATAGAAACAAGTTTTACTAACTGGTGAAAAAATATCATGAAAGTCAATACCTGCTTTCTGAGAAAACCCTTTTGCAACCAGTCTCGCTTTGTACTTTTGTACAGTGTCATCAGCTCCTTTCTTCAGTTTGTACGCCCATTTGCAGCCAACCACTTTCCTACTCTCAAGAAGTTTTACAAGATACCATGTCTTGTTCTTTGCCAAAGAATCCATTTCTTATCTCATTGCAAGTTTCCATATGTCACTGTTAGACACTTTCAATGCTTCCTGATAACTGTCAGGTTCTCCTTCATTAGAAATGAAAGCAACAGATGTGACAAAATCATCTGTTGCACCTGCCCTTCATTATTCCAGGAATAGATGTGCTTCGAGACAGAAAAGCTAATGAAAAATCTTAAAGATCAGGTTTCAGGATAACAAAAAACTCAAAACAAGAAAAAGGGTAGTTTCCCTCCTCAGAAAATGACAGAGTCGTCAATTTTCATCATCAGATCGTATTGGCTACTGGGAGCATGGGGCATTGGGTAAGTAGCAACAACAACAGTGCTCTTAGCGAAACTCAGCAATTGTAGGTAGTAAAAGAGTCTGAAAAGGGTTCTAACTTCTGCTCCCCCTCCCTCTTGGAATCATATGGAGATCCATGCCTGGATTTGGCTATGCAAAACTAGGAATTCATGACATTCTTTCTTCTTTCTATTTTGGCTATGGTGGGGGAAACACATTAACTCCATTTCCATTACTACTATTGGGATGGAAATTATAAAATAAATCATTTTTCTTTTTACTCATAAAAACAAATAACAATATAGATAGCTGCAAGACTATCTTATCCTTTCGGTTTAGCTTGGCCTGCTCTGGAAAAGGTGAACATTGGCTTTATGTACATGGATCTTTGTTTGTTTATTTTCTTTTTCTTATTTGTTAATAAATATAAACGTTTTTGCATCTTGACATGTTATTGGATTTTTCTCTCATTTATTTTTTTATACCAACTTTGAGTGTACAACTTACTTTAGAAGAATAACATTTTTATTATTTTTAATTTGTTTATTAATTTAATTATTATCAATGTTGTGTAGTAGTAATTCTTTTAGACACTTTTATGTTTTATATATATATATATTAAAAGTTAGTTATGCACTTCACTTTATTTCCATAGGAAAAGCTTAGGAAGGAAATGAAACTTAAAAATTGATGTTTATTAAGCCCCTCTGCAAACAAGGAATTTTCAAACTCTTGGTGGAAAACCGATCTGCAAACTCTCAGGTGAAAAGTGCTCTGCAAAATCTCGATGGAAAATGCTCTACAAACTATCGGCTAAAAAATAGATTAACACTTCTCAAATGAAAGGTTGATGAAACTTTATCTCAAACGAGAGCCTATATCTACATTTCTCGAGCGAGAAACTGTGGAATCCCGTCAGAATCACGGGAGTTTAATGTTTCAGCCCCTAAGAGATTCTCAAAGCATTATTTGACAAAACTCTCGACCGATATATATTTTAAGTTTTTCATCTAAGAGTTTAAAAGAACTTTCAGCCAAGAGATTTTCTTAACTCTGAGTTAGATTTCAAGTGAAACTAAATCTCGCCCAAGATATTTTAAATGTCTTAGCTGAGATATTTTCTTGACTGAGAGTTTTTAGTCAACATTTCCAGCACCATTTCTATAGTTTTCAGAAATGTCTCACTTTAGCAAGGTTGAAACACTGCAAAAAATGAGAATTACCTGTCGGAGTTTATACTAGTAGACTCATCATTCAATATACTTTCTCATTATATTTTTTTTTTAAATGTCATTTAGGATTTCTATTTTTTTACTATTTTGTTTTCTAAACTTTATCAATAAACAAATCAGTGACAATGAAAATTCAATATCATCATGAAGACGAAGCCAAATTTTTTTTTAAAGATCACATGGTTGTTCCTTGTACTGTCTTCTTCAAAAGGGTGCTTAATTTTTTTTTTATAAGAGTCACATTTGAAAGAAAATGAGACAACAAAAACATGTGTCAATAAGGCACCGTTTTTGGTACATATGTTATTTCAATAAATAGTAAAAATTAGCGTATAAGTCTGAAAATCCTCAACATATAGTCGATGCACAACTGCAATGAGTGTAGATTATGATTATAAATTTTTTTCCCCTAAAATAAATAACTATCTCTAAGAAAAATATAGGGCACAAAGGTCACTCATTATTCATACTTAAAATGTTAAAGTATATTTCGTTGGTGCTCGCCAAATTTGCCCCACTATATGTCAATAATTTGTTTTGAAAAACATATGATTACGTAGCTAATTCAATTCTATAAAACATTTGTGTTTACTTCAAGGTGAAATTCCTAAGGGATATATCGGTTTGAATGGGTTGAAGTTGAAAAACATAAAATTTTGCGATTTGTTTTGTCAAAAAACAAGCAAAAGTTTTTCCCAACTTCATGTTTTCACCCTCACGTTGATGATGTTGTTGATGACGACGATGACGATTATGATGATGACGATGATGATGATGATGATGATGATGATGAAGATGGTGATGGATTATTTTTTAGTATGGAAACCCACCCACACCATCACTGCATGTGTCTAGTATAACTATGCCAAATTTCACATCATCCTGACACATACATAAAAAATTTCATCATTGGCCCCACACAACACATTAATTAATCTATAGGTATGGTTTTTGTTGCTCGATTTGTTAGTGACAGACATGTTTGACAATAAATATGACCATTAATTATTTCACGGATATTGTGATGATGAGGATGATGATGAATTAGTTCGTGATTATCATCTTGATGAAGTTGGTGATCACCTTGTTGATCTGGCATATGAAATGATGAAGATGATGATGATGATGGTAAAGATGATGTTGATGAGGATGATGATGATGATGAAGACAATGACGATGATGTTGATGAGGATAATGAGGATGATGATGAAGATGGTGATCACCATGTTCATCTCATATGAAATGATGAATATGATGACGATGATGATGATGATGATTATGATGATGATATTGATGATGTTGTTAATGACGACAACGAGGAGGAGGATGATGATGATGATGGATGATTTTTGAGTATGGAAACACACCGAAACCTTCAATACATTTATCTACTCTAATAATTCAAAAATTAACACCATCCCGGAACATACATAAAAAATTTCATCATTGGCCCCACGTAGCACATTAATTAATCTAGGTATAGTTTTTGTTGCTCGATTTGTTAGTGACGGACATGTTTGACAATGAATATGATGATGATGATGATGTTGATGATGAATCTGATGTTTATGTTGATGAGGATGACGATGATGATGACGAAGATGATGATGACGACGACGATGAATATTGTGATCACCATGTTCATCTCATAGTAAATGATGAAGATGATTATGATGGTCATAATGATGGCATTGATGATGTTGTTGATGACGAAGACGATGATTACAACAAGGATGATGATGATGATGGATGATTTTTGAGTCTAGAAACATTCCCACACCGTCAATGCATGTGTCTAGTCTAACGATGCCAAATTTCACACCATCCTGGCACATACATAAAAAATTCATTGTTGGCCCCATGTAGCACCTTAATTAATCTATAGGTATGGTTTTTGTTGCTAGATTTCTTAGTGATGGACATGTTTGACAATGAATATGACCATGAATTAGTTCATGTATATTATGATGATGATGATGATGATGATGAATTAGTTCACAAATATCATCATGATGAAGTTGGTGATCACCTTGTTGATCTCATATCAAATGATGAAGATGATGATGATGATGACACTAATGATGATGTGGATGAGGATGACCACGATGACAACGATGATGATGATGATGATGGTGAATATGGTGATCACCATGTTCATCTCAAAGGGAATTATGAATATGATCATGATGATGACATTGATGATGTTGTTGATGACGACGATGACGATTACGATGATGACGACGGCGACGATGACGATGGATAATTTTTTAGTCTGGGAACCCTCCCACACTATCAATGCATGTGTCTAGTATAACAATGCCAAATTTCACACCATCCTACCACATACATAAAAAAATTCATCGTTGACCCCATGTAGCACATTAACTAATCTATACGTATGGTTTTTGTTGCTCGATTTGTTAGTGATGGACATATTTGACAATGAAGATGATGATGAATTAGTTTCTAAATATTATGATGATGAGGATGAGGATGATTGCGATGATGATGATAATGATTATGATGATGATGACGATGATGTTCATGATGATGTTGATGACGCTAATGATGATGATGACACTAATGATGTTGATGATGACGATGATGACGATGATGATGATGTTGATGTTGATGATGATGATGATGTTGATGTTGATGATGATGATGATGTCGATGATGATGATGATGATGTTGATGATTTTGATGATGACGATGATGCTAATGATGACGATGGCGATGATGCAGGTGAAAATGACGATGATGATGATATGAAGTAATTAATTCGATCTAGGTTTATGTTTAATTGTAAAAATAACTTTAATAATGATATTGATGAATATGTTTAGGTTTATGATGTTGATGATGATGTTGATGGTGATTTTGATGATTACAATGATGATGACGATGACAATGATGATGTTTTAGTCTGGAAACCCTCCAACACCCTCAATGCATGTGTCTAGTGTAACCATGCCAAATTTCACACCAAGCCGACACATACATAAAAAAAATTGTTCATTGCCCACATGTAGCACATGATGATGATGAAGATAGTGGAATTAAATATTGAAAAAGAAAATACCAAACAATATTAGTTGCAAATTCATTTAACATCAAATTAAAATTGATAAGATTTAACTTACCAGTAGATGGAAGCACATTGTTCACAAAAATAAATATTGTTTTCTCTGCTCCTACATTTACTCTCTTGCGTATCATATGTACAAACTATCCCATTGTAAAATTTGTAGGAATCATATATCTACAAATCCAAAATGATCTTTCAACTACAATCCAACGAATCTTAGATTTGTATCTTCAATTTGATAAAATTAATTAATTTTGCAAATCAAATTATATAATAATATTCAAATATTTGGATACTTGTCTGGATTGTTTTAACCTTGTCTTTTCTCCTATCTATAAATATATGATCTCATTAATGTTGGTAACTATTTTTAAAACAAATAAGATAAAATAATATTTCTAATTAAATAGTTACCCTTCAAAAGAGTTCATCATCTTCTTCGTTGATGTCCTCATCTGTATCATCATATACAGATTCAACATTGTAAGGATTGGCCATATCATCATCATCATCTAAGTTAGTTACGATCATGACGTAATCATCGATATAATATTCACGGGAATTGTCTGCTACATCATATGATTCAATTAATTCTTGGACATCTTCTTATGGATCATCATGATCATCTAAATCATGTTGATCATGCTCTTCATCGTGATCTTCTTCTTCCTGAGTAACCTCTTCATTACCTTCATCTAGGTTATACTTTACCGACCTTCCCCTTGGATCGTGTCTCACAGCAAATTACCATCCTTCTTTACATGGAACATCCAAGTAAAATACCTATTCACATTGTCTTGGAAGAACATAGGGATCCGTCCCTGGCTCAAACAACCTTGTATTTACCATGGTAAATACATTATCATGTTCAATAATAGTTTTATCGGGATCACATTGATTCAATCGTAACATGTGCCATTTGACAACGAATAGAACTATCTTGAAGGATTTAAAGTCGCACTGAAGAATATCTTCCAAATACCCATAGTATCAATTTTCTGAGAGTTTTGGATGTCTGTCACTTCTAGATGAAACATTGGTCTCCTCAAAGACTACAAATATCCCACAATATGATGATTTATCTGTTTCATCCAATTTTTTGATGTGATATATACAACCATTGTAGACCATATCCTTATGGTGTTTTACCTACAAAAAGCAATACATGAAATTATTACATAATAATTCAATATTAATGATTAAGTGCATGTTTATGAAGCCATACATGGAAAAGAACAACATGTACATCAAAATGTAAATTGCAAAAAAAAAGAATTAGAGTGATTGATTAATATGCTTTCCTGCTTATCTTTTAAAGCATATGCTAAATCAATTTTCCTTTGTGTAAGATTTGTATCTCCATTGCGATGTGTTTCTTTTACCAATGAAGCCACACCTTCCTATGATATTCCATGACCCGATTTTTTGCATCGTTCAATCCATACCTTAATCTAGTCAATATTGTTTGTGATGTATAAATGAATTGCATCCCACTCTCGACCAATTTCTTGATGACAATAAACATTAAAACTGAAGACAAATGTAAAATTTCCGAACAAAGTATATGCTCTTAATTGATGCAATAAATTGAATATGCAATTAGAATATGTACAGTATAAATACATAAAAGTCAATAGTAAAATTTATTATATTAATTAACATCAACTAGCTAATAATTACCCTTCACCTTCCTCTATCTACCTTTCCTCTTCAGGTACTCCCCTTCAAAGTTGTTATTGGAGTCTGGATCACAAATACAACGTAAATTAAGCTTTGAAGCTAAATTAGGAACACATTCACTAACATACAACATGTTTTGGTATAGCATATATCCTTCCATCATAGAACCATCAGCACATGCTCGTTGTCTCACCAAACCCTTCATAAATTTCAAGTGCCTCTCAACCATCCACATGGACCTTGAGCGCACAGGTCCATACAATTCAATCTCCTCAACTTGGTGTATGATATTCTGTTCCTGTGCATTGAAAAATGTTGAAGGTAGATGCTTCTGCATTTCACACATGAGTTGAGGAATTTCTCTCCTCCGATACTTTATATCTGTCTTTATGGATTTCTTTAGATGACATCCATCTACAATTGACACAAACCAATAATGATATTTAACAAAAAAAACATTAAATTACATAACATGAATTAGTGCACAAAAAACAACTATAAATTATACAAAGAATTAAAGAAACACTAAGCACATGCAAATAATCACTAGTTACCTCATGTATTTCCCAATATTATATATACCTTCTTTGACATTGTTGAAGAAGTTGTCTGGGAGAGATAGAGGTATAACATACTATATCAATATACAAACCACCAATTTTTAAACAAAAAGTATACAAACAAAATAAAAAATTTATGCAATAAAATAAAATAAAAATATGGACATAATAATAATAATTACCTTAATGAAGACATGTCAATAATGCATTTTGATGCCCGCAAAATCACCTTTCTTTGTTATGATATTCTTCAAGTTCGCACAAAATCCAATTGGAAATTTAATTTTCCGCATTACTTCTTTTCCAACATTACTTTGCTGCTCCGTAAACATCCATGGAATTGATTTTATATTAATTTTGTCTTTGTTGCTATGAAATTGAATGATGTATTTCATTGCATGGTTGCCTTCTTAAATGTCTTTGCAAACTTTCACAATTTTATCTTTCTCGCACCTTAACTCCAATAGTCACCACAACGTTTCAGTCACATTATTTCCAATATGCACTGTGTCAAACAAATAAGCAATTTGTAGGTGCTCATAGTAGGGAAACCTATTGAATTGTATAGGATAAATTTACATTCCTCGTGGAATCCCATTATGCCTTCATGATCATGATGGACATTGTGAATATTAGTTTATAAATCAATTACATAAATGAATAATGGACACTACAGTAAAAAACACACCAAAAAAACATAATAATTCATATATGATGATCCATATGTACCAGCTTGATGATTTCTATTATATTGCATCTTCCAAAGGTGAAGTGTCATTCTCCTGGTTTTAATCCAGTCTCTTGCTTCCCATTGAAAATGATTTTTTTGGTTGTTCTATACCTATGATTCTTAGAGACGAAGTGCCTATACTCATCAAACACCTCTTTTCTTAATCTTTTTGAGCGACAAGATTTGATCTTAGGACCAGAAACTGGACATGCAAATTTTTCCTTTGTCTGAAGACCTACAATATATAGATATGGAATATCTATGCCAATTATAAATATATATAAACTATATTAACTACTTTATATAATTAAATTCAATTAAATTGGAACTTAAAAATACAAACCACAAAAATGGGTTAACCCTATGGCATCGTGTATTGTCCATACAACCATTGCATGAAATTGAAATTTCCTTTTTCGTATTGGTCTAGATACATCATACATACTGATGCCATTCCGTAACTTCAGTATCTCGTCTATAAGAGGTTCTATATATACATTCATATCTTTGACTTGGAACTTACTTAATTGATTTGAAGTACATATAAAATATATAATAATGAGAACCATTAAGATAGATAAACCATGCACAAGAGTAAAATAAAAAATATATATATGACATTATGAAACAAAATATGACAAATGAGATGCCACAACTACATTAAAAATAAAACAGTTGTAGACACAATATACCTGGAATAATTATTAACCACATTATGTGCTCCCATTTATTGACAACCATGGATGAATGTTATTGTTGATAAAAATATAAGCCACATTGTGTAAATGGATTTCATATGTGCAAATGGATTAACACCATCCGATGCTAAATAAATCCTAATATTACGCGTTTCTTCTTTAAAGTGAGGCCACCTTCCTCCATATCTCTAAATGCAGAACCATCTGCATGCCTTCGAATAACATCATCTTGACTTATGTTCCTGGCATGGTAATCCATAAATTGCCCTATGTTTTTTCACTTGAACAGTCGTTGCAAACATGGAATGATGGGAATATAACGAAGAACCTTGCGAGGCACCTTTTTTGTTACTTGATCTGATCGATATCTACTTATATGACACTCCAGACATTCTATTGCAAATTCATGCTGATTATAATATATAACATGGTCATCGGGGCATGCATGAATTGCTTCATAATGCATTCCAATCTCTTTCATGATGGAAGATAAATCTCGATATGTGTGAGGTAAAATATTTGATGGTGGTATCAAAAATTCAGCTATCAAGCTACATCAAATAAAAGTAAAAAAAGAGTTAATATAATATATAAATAATATTAACAAAACACACTCCATCCATATTAATTTGAATTCTGAATTAACAATACAATTATTAGAGGAATAAAGATAAAATTATCATGATCGTATATATTTGATGGATTATTTTACATACCTTAACATCCATGTGATTGATATGTTTGAAATACCATTCATAACCTTCAAGTTCATTATCAACAATATAGTAGAGAGAAGATTTGTTTTGGAGCCTTCATAAAGGGGTTTGTATGCCTTTTCAAGAAGAGGTATATCATAAACATCATCAAAGTCATCAATATTTTCATTATCATTGTCTTCGTCATCATCCATTCTAACATTAAATGAATCATGGATCAATGTATTTGTACCCGCATTATTAGTATGATCATCTTCTTCAATATTATCATTCACTTGTTCTCCATTAAGCATATGCGCTACATGTTCGTCTGGTACTCGTTCTGAAAGAACTTCCTCTAGATGATATGTCGTAGGATGTCTTTCCTTTATAAATACATGAATACATCAATAGATATAAGTTAATATAGAAAATATTAAAATAATGCATACATTTTCCAAAGAAAAAAATATAAAAAAAATTATAATGTTAAACTTACAAATTGACGATATTCATTCCCCCCCCTCAGCGTGTCCATGTTCCCTACAATGTTTTGTGGCTGTTGCGATCAATATTCTTTTCCGACGACCATCCCTTGACCTCTCGTCACAAATCCGACGACCATCCTTTAGCATTTCATCGCAAATTTGACTAGATGTCACTGCTTAACCGAGAACAAGCCTCGTTGAAAAACCTATGAACATGAAGCTCAAAAAATTGACGATGCTTCAAGACAACAAAAAAAAATCGGACAAAACAGTTATTTTCATCATTTCAATCCAACAAAAAAAGTACTTTACGTTGGATGTCGTCGGATTTTGTAATTGGATTTTGGGCTCAAATCCTGTTGTGCTCATTATGACCCCTACTCTTTGTTTTATCGCATCTCATTCCCCTCTCTTCAATTTCCCCCTCCTTCTGCTCTCTCCTCCAACACACCATATTCCTCCTCTAATACTCCATATCCACCTTTCCATTCACCAATCCTTTCTCTCATCAAACCATCACCCACTTCCTTCCCTCCACCTTATCCTTCTTCATCACTCAAGTCTCACATATGGATTCTAACCCTATACATCTTCAACACCTCTTCTCCTCCTAATAGTGCTCTCAATCCCCACTCCCCTTCACACTTGTAACCCATCATGTTCTCATTCCATTCATATCTCCCCACTTGAATTTACAACATCTTCCTAGGACCTTGACCCTTCTCCACCCCCTCTCAATTATTAACCATACTCACTCAAACTTACATCGTCCTCATAGTCCCTTGATCCTTCTCTACCCCCTCTCAACTATTAACCATCCCCACTTGAACTTCCAACATCTTCCTAGGCCCTTGACCCTTTCACACCCCCTCTCAACTATTAATCATACATTTGATGTCTTGCGTCTAGTGCTATAGTTTTTGCTCTGCATGACGTGCATGCGTCATAGAACTACATAATGTGCATGTGTTTTGTAGTTCTATAACATGCAAGTGTTTTGTAGTTCTATAACACAGAATTGTTTTGTAGTTCTATAACGTGCACATGTTTTGTAGTTCTATAACATGCACACGTTTTCCAATTCTATAAGGGCAGGAAACGCCATTTGAATTTAAAAATTCCAATTCACTTGCTTGCATGTCACCAATAGTCCTATGTGTATGGTTTGGAGTTTGCTTTGGTAATACCAAACATGTGGCATGGCATATGAAAAAACATAGCTAATTGGACATTTCTTCCAGTTTCTGTAGAAGTTATTGTTTACGCACTCGTTACAGTATGCTACACACAATCATTTTTGACAAAATCTTAAACATAAATAACATTTTTCCTATAGATTCTAAATATGTAATTTTTATTAAAAAATATTATATTTTCCATTTTTTTTTCCAGTTTCTATTGTGTCCTCACTCCTTAACTCAAAAAACATGTTGTTAGTGTTTTTTCCATAATTTTTTCAATTATTAATCATTTTAAAAAGAAATTATATGGTGCACTAGAAGACACTGACCTCTACATTCTATAAAAAAACTCATTTCTTGATTAATTTATTAAGACCTTTCAAAGGCTGTACCCACAAAAGACGCACCATTTTCGAGGAACGATCACTTAGATAATTAAAAAAAAAAAAAATTACTAATTTTAGTTTTAAAAAATAGCGTTGCACTAGTCCTATATGTTCTCTACATGGCTGCAAATTTTTGTATACCAAAACCATCATTTAAGCCCTTAAAGGTTGCACCCACAAAAACATATACCTCATCATGTGTAAGTATTTTACTTAAAGCAAGATATTTTGTGTAAGTATCTCAAAAAATACAATTAAGTTGAGGGATGCTTGATTTTTCAGTTTTCTATTGCATCTAACGTGCTAATAGTGACCCCCATTAGCTTTCACTCGCCCTATAATCTTCTCTCAACTATCTTGAGGGCCATTGGACCTATCCCTAGTGATTAAAACCTTATAATAGTGTTATTGCTCTTACATAGATGCTAAGAATACTATTATGAAGTTGTTTTGTGACCTTTGTGGTGTCTTCTTCAGTCTATGTTCCTAAAGCTTCTTTTAGAGACCTAGGTAGAGTTTTTCTCCATTGACAATGTCGATGAATTGAGGCCCATGCCTTGTGTTAAAAACCTAATAATAATACAAATTTCCAACCATAAATTTAATAATTTAAAAAAAATCAAATTTCAATTCAAATAATTTTTATTACTACTTTATGATAATAATAAATTTAAAATTGTTGTTTTTATTTATTTTTCAATTGCATTTATTTGTTTAAATAATATTAATAATAGATAATTGAATCGAGCTATTTACAACATAATTAGTTGTGAACTTGTTGTGCAAAGCCTCATAAATAAAACATGCCATTTTTTTGCTTAAATATTCTAAAAATAATGAATTGAACTTGTTGTGATTGTGGTGCAAAAACTCATAAATTATTTTTTTCCTCATTTATTTGGATTTATAAAAACAAAATAGCCCCTAGGGGTATCTTAGTTGGTTGGAGTCCAAATCCAAAGACCATTTGATATTGAGGTTGGAGTCCAAATCCAAGGTTGTTTGATATTGAGATCTAGGTCCTTTGGTGTTAGAATCCCAAAACTTAAGGAAGCCCCAACCTCATTTATTGTGAATTGTAAACCACATATAAAAAAATAATCAAATAAAAAAATACTAAATAAAGTTATTTACATTTGTTAATTTGTTATATTTATGATCAAACCATCATAACTAAATCTTACTTATACAAATACATATACATATGACAAATATACCATAATAGTACTTCATGATATAAATGATAACATACTATTATTACCCATAGCATTTCATATTAAGCTGCACCATTGATTATTATGTCCCCGACAAGGGCATATATATGAATTGGTCAGGACAATTATTTGAACTAATTTGTATTAACTTTAACAAAAATATATAATTTTCGCTATAGTTTGTATCAATTTTTTTGGGAGAATTATTTAAATTTCGATTTATCTTACTTCCTATTGGTTTATATAGGTGACGTAGGCCTGGGACTTTGTGCCCCAAGACTCGGCAGCGAGCTTGCGTAAGCATAAAATGATCATTTTTTCATTTTGTCATTAGTTGATTGGCTAGGGGTAAGCTGCCATCATGCCTAGAGAGTCTCCTGCAGGCGTTGGCGGCTGTATGAGGTGAGCAACATTAAAGGCTATATTCAAGAGGTACTTGCTGTGAGTTATAGATTACGGGTTTTTTTTAATGGTTACTGCAGTCTGCGCTTTCCTGGTGTGTGGAAAAACACAAACTCCAACAAAATAAATAAATGGCTAGCACTTCTATACTTACGGGTTTAATCAAATATGATTGAATTATGATAAATTCCATTGGAAATTTTGCTCATCTTGAAGAATTATCGTAGCGTGGTAGCCTTGCGCTGTAGCTAGAGCAGCCCCTGTAGAGTTCCCTAATGAACTGGACTTGCTTCAGTCTTTCTTAGCCCTAACTGCTGAACAGAAGTGATATCACCTCTGATGAATCATGTAGGCATGCACTTCTTCCTTCATGCCTACCTTATTATCCACGGTATCAAAGCATCATATATCAATGTTGCCTTGCTCATTTAGATAACGAATTTGGAGATTTCGGTGCAGAAGATGAAAGTTCAAGTGGTCAACGTAAAGATGGTGATATGGATTGTGCATCCAATTATTTATTATATGAAAATATTACCTCCATTGACCCGACCTCACGAAGCCCTTCCTGATCTGGCCTACATTTAGTGTGTTTATGAGCTTTCAGTTTGATCCTTTGTTCCAATAGTTTCTATGTGTATATTAGCTGTGGATTCGTTGTCAGGCTTATGATCTTGTTGCAATTTGGAACGGCATTGAATTCAAACCCTGGACTTCTAAGTTCAGGTGTTTTGCCTATTTGCGTAATATTGAAGCAATTGAAGCAAATTTTTTTTTTGGTCGTCAGGTGAAGGTGTTTTAAGTGGCCAAAGGTAGGTACTAGGTACTAAGATAGGCGTCTAATTAGATTCTTTTCACTTTTATTAATGATCGTAAAAAAGATGGTGGAGAGAAGGACAATATATAGATGCATTCCTTATCAATTTGGCAAATGCAGAATCCACTAGGCATTCGTGGTGTTTTGGGGTAATTGGGGGCCTCCTGTTCTCCTCCATCGACCAGCCTTTCGTTTTGGTTGGATTTCTGTGTGTTTTCGCTCAATTTAGAGCTGTAGGCGAAAAGGGCGATTCATGATTCTTTTTAGGGGTGATTGGCCAAGTATTCCAATAAATTAGAGCATTTGGAGGAGGTTTGGCAGAGAAAAACAGGAGCTATAACTCATGAGGATTTTTATTTTGGTTGTTCATTCAGTCGAAGATGGGTGGTCGTAATGGACAGAAGGCAAGGATGGCCCGTGAGAAAAATATAGAGAAAAATAAGGAACTGAAAGGTATGATTTCCTATCTATTTACTTTCCTTAAATTAGGTGTTGTTCTTTCTTCCACTGTTTGAAGGATTTTAGAAACGTAGCGTTGTGGATCTCTTGTTTCCCTGATCGAGCTCGTGAATAATCTTATTGTTTTGTTCAAACTTTGACTGACAAAAACTTGAACCAATCTGCAAAAAGATGAAGACACACAACATGAGCAACAAACCAGACCAGGTAGATGACCGCCAAAAAAGTGAGGTAAGCAGTTATTAATATAATTCAGTGACAAGAAAAAAATAGATTTAATAATATGAATGGTGGAATTTGAAAGGGCTATAACTGCAAGAACCACAGGTAGGGAGAGGAACCACACGAACATATAGCAAACATTATTATTCAGGCTAATCAACTTCGTCAGAAAGGCAACGCCACAACTAAAGGTATTAATTAATTAAAAAGAGCGTCAAGGTAGTATTAGAATCAGGATATACAAATTAGTACAATTTAATTTAATTTCTTTCCATTGAAAACATACTCTATAATTAGAATGAGCATTGGTAATGAAGGAGGTCATGCAGAAGCTGCAGTAGGAAGACAAGTAAATGTCCATAGGGGTAGAGAAGGAGAAAGACTGGGTAAGCTGTAAAAAAGTGGCTTGGTGCAGGATGTCGATGGTGATCTAGATAACATTACATTTCGAACTGCTTTGTTTGATAATGAGAGGTAGTCCATGCTTACTTCTCTTATATTTATGTCTATGCATGTTTCTAGTATGCATTATTGACAGCAACAGCCAGAAATGGCTTCCTCACAATCAAAGGCTTTGTCATTCCAAGATACAGGGTGAAAGTTCCCTAGTTGATGTATTAAATAGTTCGCTCTAGCGCAAATTTTTAGTAGATATGTAGCAAGATATGGGGTATTAAATAGTATGTATGCAGTCACAATATCTGATGGCGTATACTCCTATATTATTGTGGTTTATTGTCTTTCTGATAGGTCTATTGTCTTTATCATATATTCTAAATTCAAGCTTGTTGAATCACACTGAAATATACTTTATTGATTATTTTTGTGTTTTTTTTACAGACAATTATATTACTGATGTAGGCTACTAATGTAGGTAATCCTTCTGTGCTGAAAAAAATGGTTCCACCTCCTCGCCCAAAGACGAGGTAAGCACGACCCACCTCTTTGGTGCTCTCATAAACCTATGTTATCTACTTATTATTTTTCTTGCAAAAATGAAATAATCACCCATGGTTAAGTTACAACAATTTAACTGCTAGTAAGCCTGGCTTCTAGCTGAAGGGAGTTACTTCTAGTGCATCTGGTTTAAAAGCATTATACAAACTAGTTCCAGTTAGTCTTGGCTTGGCATCATCGCAAAAGAAGTTAATGGTGCAAATAACTCATTATTTTTTATTGTTAAATTCAATAAGCTTTTCAACTCAACTTGAGCCAGAAACCTTACGGAATATACTACAACCCTGGAAGGAAATTGATCACCAACCTCAGCATTCTCTCCAACTGAAAATGCAAGAAAAAATCAGTAGCCAACGAGGCCTCTCGATTAATATATACCAGTGACGGGTAAAGGCAGTTACCACGCCATACTCCACTTGCTATCGTCGGTCGTCCATGCGATCTGCCACCTGTTGTGAATTGTTGTGAATATCCCTGATCAACTTTTTAGAACAAATAAATTATTATGTAGATGATTTGATTTTAGAACAAATAAATTATTATGTAGATGATTTGATTGACGGCTGGCTATATTAAAAAGAAGAGCAAATTGTCTCTCCTCGCCTAAAATAGCCAAATTTCCTTTTTAGCTCAAATAATTATGAATAAGACGTTTGGCTTTAAGAAGCAAAACGTTGCATTTACAACCATGCCATGCCTCACGGCCCGAGGGGAATGAAAGAAAGAAACGCTACAAAATATCTTTCGATTCATTGAACAATTCATTTGTTTTGTTCTTTTTTCCTTGAAGGGACAAGCATATCTACGAGTAGCACAATTAATGTTCTTATTAAGAGACAAAACACAAAATTGATTAATAGTTTTAAATTAATTACTACCTTAAAAAAGGGAATGTAATGATAACCTTCTTGAAAAATCAATTTAAATGTTTGCAATTTGAGTGAAAATGAGGGTTAAAAGGTATTGTGAATGTTAAGGGTGAAGAGATTTTGGGTATCCATTTATAAAGTTAAGGAGAGTTATATGTAACATTATAAAAAATAAAAATAAAAAATATTATTTTGATAAGCTAGTTGGAAATTTTAATAAGATTTATTATTGATTCTTTTAAATATATTTATTTTCTTGATTTTATTGGAAATTAAAAAAAAATTATAGATTTATTTTGATGTTAAATTTAATATATTATTTAAATTATCTAAATTTTTATGTACATTAAGTGTGTTTATTTTATTTACTTTTATTTGGGACAATTTAATATCATATATATTTTATTTATAATTTATAGGTGATCCAAAGCTCTTAATGAACCTATGGAATGGAGAATGTCATATTTTGAATATGACATTTCTTATAATGAACAAAAAATTTACCTAGAAAAATGGTTTATGGAGTTTTGCCCTCACTTTCATTGCCTTTCTTTTGCCTCTTTTGCCTTTCTACCCTTCCTTTAGACGATAAGTTACTTTTCAAGCCCAAATGTGCAACTCCAAGAAAGAGGTGGGTACCCTTTTAAAAGGAGAAGTTGGTTTCCAACTTTGATAATGAAGGAATTAACTTAACCACCCAACAAGCATCCGCAATTTATCATCTAGCTAATAAAAAATGGTGCATCCCCACTCTCTATTTAGGCTTGTCTTTATGTCTTTCATGGCCTACTTGAGATGTAGTAGTAGTTTTGGCAAATCTGGTAAAGCTCATCCTCACTTTCAATCCATTGAAATAGAAGTTGAGTGTCAGAGTCTTCTAAGTAGTCAAATCTCTACCATCCTCAAAAGGATGCCTAGATAGGCTATAACAACATTTATTCTATTTTTATTGAGTTTTAAGTAGACTATAACAAAATTTAATCTAATTTTATTGAGTTTTAATTTTTTTGCATAAGCAATTACAAACCATTAACTATTACAGATGCAATGTAGAAGGCATTGCCACCTGGTCGCTCTTGTTACAAAGTCTCCTACTTACACACGTACCATCATTTTTCTTACATAGAAAATCTATCCTTAACTCCTACACATAGCATTTAATATTCACTTAAACTATTAATTACTTAACAAAGTTCGGCTATGTTATCTAAACAAAAAACAATGCCCTCACTGATGTAGGCAGCAGCGTTTTGAACTTGGAATGCCAATTTGTTCATGAATACAACTTCCCTTGAGCCCAAAGTCTCCTCCATGGCCATGGCCATGGCCATGATGGTTGCTGCTACTAGCTGTCATGGAAAACACCTAACTAGACTAACCTCTTTTAGTGTTGAGAGGTTGTTACAATGACAAGAACTGGTTACTGTTTATGATTTTCGTATAATATGAACAAGAATGAGATGTCTTTATAAACTCCCTAGGTAACATATATCAAGTATAGATTCTTTCAGAGGCCTGCGTGCAATCGCTGAGATGGGACAGCATAAAGCGGAAAGCGTCGAGGCATAGTCATCCCATATGCTTCACTCATATCCAGCTCCTTCTGTACTCCATTTCTACATTCCAAACTCCAATCGAAGCATTGCAGCAGCTGGGCCAGTGCAAGGCCCACTACTTCAAGAGCCAACTCCATCCCCGGGCAGCCTCTCCTACCCGATCCAAAGGGTGTGAGTTCAAAATTCTGACCTCTCAAATCTATATGTCTATGTCTGCCCCCCGGCATAAACATCTCAGGCTTGAACGCCAGAGCGTCGTCTCCCCACACAGCCGGATCTGTCCCTATCGCCCACGCGTTCACTATGAGTCTCGTTTTAGCAGGAATGTGGTATCAGGCTACAGTGCACGCCTCCATTGACTCGTGAGGAATAAGCAGTGGACCCGCTGTACGCAATCTCATCGTTTCCTTCACGACACAATTCAGGTACTTCAGACTTGGCAGATCACATGGCTTTACCTGATCATCTTTGCCCACTATCGACTCCAGCTCCCCCTGCACCCTCTTCATCACAGCATGATTCCTCAACAGCTCAGACATAGCCCATTCTAATGTAACTGCCGCTGTATCAGTTCCAGCACTGACCATGTCGAAAACAAGGGCCTTCATCTCGGTCCTGCCCATTATGTGTGCACTCCCCGAGATGTCGAGTAGCACGTCCACAAAATCGTTTGCGCACTGACCGTTTGTGCTTTCTTTTAGCTTTCTCATCTCAACGCGTTCGTCGATAATCGCCTCGGCGATCTTGTCGAACTCTCTGTTGAGTTTCTTCATGCGCCCTCTGATGCCCTGCAAATCCAACCACCCGACACAAGGAATGAAATCTCCGAAATAAAAAACACCGGCTACTTCCGCCAATCCCCGTATCAGTTCCGGGATTCCATTAACGCTTGCCAACTTGTCGGACACGTCCATCGAACATCTTTTGCCCATCAGAGTTCTACATATTATATTTGCTGTGAGAGACGAGAGAGCTTTGCTCACATTCACTGATTTCGCCCCGTTCTCGCTTTCCTGCCAAATGGAGCGAATCATCGCAGACACCTCCTCAATGCGTACCGATTGAAATGACTTGATTCTCCTCTCAGTCAGGAGTTCTAAGACACATATTTTTCTCATTTCCCTCCAATAATCTCCATACGGGGCCATTGCAACGTCTTTGAAATTGTAGAACAAGTACTTCCCTGCCGCCAATGCGGGTCGGCTGGAAAATATGAGATCTTTAGTTTTGAGAAAGTGTTTGGCCATCTAAGGAGAAGAAACAACGACAGCAGAGACGGAACCAAAGCACAAAGACATAATGGGACCATATGTGTCCGCAAGGTCCTTCAGAGAACGATGAGGAAGCTCTCCCAGCATGTGGAGATTCCCGATGATTGGCCATGCAGCTGGTCCTGGAGGCAACTGCAGTACTACTTCTTGATTGCTCGTTTTCTTCGTCTTCAAACGATATTCCCAGAAGAAGAAGAAGATCATCAAAACGAGCATCGTGAATCCTGCTTTGGTGGTGGCTGATACCCATGAACTCGTAAAGTTCTCTACTGTATCCATTTTCCTTCCACTACGCATATCCGAATTAGTGTAAATACGGCACTTATTTATAGAGTTAACTATGGCAGGTAGCCAAGTTGGCTTTTTCTACGTTTGGTCATAGGATTGCCCAACTTAATCTCACCGTCTACTAAAAACGAAACCGCAGCAAGTTGCGCCTTCATTATCTAATCTATATCCTTAAGATTTAATATTAATGATAATATCAACTCTAGAACTGGTCACTTTTGTAAATCTTCCGTATAAAACAAAGACGGCCATAACCATCGACTAGTGAGCTGTCTGTTTAACTAGGCGATGATTTTGACTTAAATCAAAGGGGAATCCATTCATCAAAAAAAAAATATAAATCCAATAAAAATTCATAACAAAGAAACAAGTAAAAATCAGCGAGAAATTAGACAACTCAATTGGAGCATGGAGCACGTCCTAGTTAGACAACTCAATTGGAGCACGTCCTTCCGGATTAGTTTAGAATTCTTTGAATTAACACGTCCTCAACTTCTCTGAGTGGAAATTATCTATCAACAGATTGTCTCATCAATGGAAATACTGTCTCAAATTAATCAAATAAAAGATACCGGATAGCGAACAAATTCTGATCCATGCATCCATGCAGAAACTTGTCCAATCCAAGAATTAAATGTTTCCATTAAATCATAGGTTTAAATATTGAAGAGTTTGGATTCCGTAAAGACATGGATTCAAATCCCGGTAAAGATATGCATGAATATATCCATTGGATGGAAGGCTGGAATTAAGTATTTTTCAAATAGAATTGGTTTCAGTAAATATCTTGGAAAAGTTTCAGTAAATATCTTGGTAAATTTCTGGAAAAGTTTATATTTGAACGAAACTTGAATGACTAGACAAGAAGCCTTTTTTTGAGAAGCATGAAATCATTTTTGAAAAATGTAATCTTGAATGAATATTATTGATTGGCATTGAGCCATTTATAGAAATGCTAAACAAATGTTACTTTCATGAAAACATCATAAAAAATGTAATCTTGAATGAATATTATTGATTGGCACTAAGCCATTTCTAGAAATACTAAACAAAAAAGTTACTTGCATGAAAACATCATAAAAATGTGATCTTTTATGTGGAAAAAAAGTTTCAACTCTACTAACATCTCAAATAAATCCTTACAAGAGATTGTGAACTTTTGAATACTTACAAGAGCCTTCTTGCATAACATTTAGATTTAATTATTTTTTAATACTACTGATTTTCAGGTTTAGAGATTGTGAATTTTTGAATACCTACAAAAGCCTTTTTGCATAATATTTTGATCTAATTATTTTTTAATGCTACCTTCAGTAGTGGATGTTATTTAATTTTTATTTATTGATATTACAAAATACTATATAAGTAAAAAAAAATAAAATTTAAAAGTATATATTAAATTAATTAAAATTTTAGACACTAAAACAATTATGGAAAAGATCATTATATTTTAATTATAATAAAATTAATGTAATTTCATTTTACATATAAAAAGTTAAGTTTTTATCATTTAATTCTATTTCATATAATAATTCTATATAATATATTAATCCAAAATTTTAAATTAAATTATTAAAAAACTTATACATAAAAATAGTTAATCAATTTTTATATTTAATAGATCTAAAATGAATTTATGTTGAAAATATTGTCTCAAATAAATCCAATAAAAAAATATAATGGTGAATTAACTTTACATACCAAAAATAAAAGATAATTTAAAAAATCAAGTTGACTTATAAAATAAAAAATTATGAAAATTAATTAAACCATGATAAATCAGTCTAAAAGGGATCTACCAAGCACCCATAAGGATAAAATCTCGCAATATGCAAACATTTTTTAGAGTGAAAATGTGCAATCCAATGTTTATGGTTTTAGCTTATCTAATTTATGTTGTTTTATATGTATGCAATTCTAATAAATTTAAATTTAATTTAAGCGGACAAGTTATTTTTAATAATATTTTATTATTTTTTTATAAAGGACATGTGTTGACTCTAGGATGAGCACAGAAGGAGTTACACATCTTTTCCCTATTGGGCTGTAGAATGCAT
>LPNX011106768.1:177223-194541 GCA_001517045.1 Pseudotsuga menziesii | reverse complement strand
AAAGCAAGATGAGATTAGATCCCTATAGGAAACCGAGGCCCAAATCAAATCTTGGACACAGGTAGTTCACGGGGGCCGTTGGGGAGGTGACAAACACCCCGCTTAACGGAGTATATGAACCCATATTTTGTCCGGTTTCGTATGGATTTTGACGACCCGCACTCGTTCCTTTTTTTTATGTAATACAATGGTGGGGCGTGAAAATGTCCGGTTTCGTATGGATTTTGACTTCCAATTGCTCGTCGGAGAAGCAAGACCGGATACCGTGACAAAGTTTCCCACTTTCCAGCCCGCTTCCCTCTCTTCCAATTGAGTACACGGGAAATGTGTTACCTCTGTGGGAAGGGAGTGATGTAGGCCTCATTCCTTGTTTGAGATTATGTGTATATAAAAGTGGAAAAGTATGTTTCACTATTATATATATATATATATATGACAACTGAAAAGAGAGGTGGTTGAAGAGTGGATTCATCTCATTCTTTCCAGCTATATATTCTTAAATTAAGCATTGATCATTTTTCCTTAAATCAGAAGAACAATTTTCTGAAGCAGATGATTGCTTCTTTCACTGAAGAGTTCCTTTAAAAGATGTTAATCATGTTGATTTGTATATGATATTACATATTTATATTTTTTCATCTTTAGTCGAGTAGATAAACCTCTTTTACTGAGACAATTCCATGTTTCAAAGTTATCCTAAAGAATTCACACCCTACTACTTTCATTATTAAAAACATTATGTTTGAAAATAGACTCTCCGCAAGAAGAGTGCATCCAAAAAGGGCACCATCCCTTGATAAAGATTGTTGCTTTCGAAATGTCCACACACACATATAGGGTTAGGATAGGTACATCCTGAAAGGGCACCGTCCCTAGATGATGAATGTTGTACATTTAATTATAGATGACATTTTTCTTAAGTTTAGAATGCGCAGAAAGGCACAGTTCTGTAGGACACAATCTTGTACAGTAATGAAAATTTTAGATGATTCCTTGAATGTAATTGTTAAGATATTGATATGGATGTAAGCTTGTGACGCGGAGCTCAGTAGGGCAGCCCGAGGATCTGATTTTCTCTTTTATGTGAGTTCATTGGTTAATTTGAGGGTAATACTTTCGAGGGCGTAACCCTCTCATTTTTATTACTTTGGATATACCCTTTGTCGAAGAAGAAAAGGAGAAAAGTACTTTATTTTCCATATGGTATAACAATGCATACTTACACAACATCCTTAAGGATCAATTTCCCTTTTAGTATATGTTTATGCATAACATTTGAAAGGTATAGATCTATATTGATGAAAGGAAATTAGAATAATTAACTAGAAACTGAGGGGAAGTTAATACATATCATATCCTATAAGTAAAAACGTGATCCTTGGTGAGGATCTAAAAGCTTATAAAATGGTAAATTCCATACTCTAGCCTAGTAGATTCACGTCCATATTCGGGGTGGCCTTTCAATAGGAAAACATATAGTGACAAAGAGCCAAAAGGTTTGGAGGAAAGTTGAATCAAAGCCTTCAGTCTCCTACAAATGCGCAAGTCTAACTTAAATAGATAAGTGTTTCTGTCAATGTTATTATTTATCATCAAATTATTTATAAATATTCTATTTTAATTATGTTGGATTTAAATAATTTGATGTATGAATAGTTTTATATTCTCATTCAAGTTTCGTCACTTGTCTACTTTTAGTTTTGTGGTTATTAATAATTATTAGATAGCATAATTGAAGACCACATACTCTTGAATATGGAAAGTTATCTTAGAATTATTGTAAACATATAATTGAGTGATATGTGAGTTCTTAGCAAATGATTATGATTGCTTGGTCTATATTGCTCTAATGCCCAAATGGATTGATGGAAATAACTAACATGAGCTCATGCGGTAGATTATGCTAGATAATAGGTAAGTCTATAAGAAATCACATGGGAAGTTAAATGATGGGCCTCTAATTGATTATGATTGTGAAATCCTTCGATGATAAAACATTAGAAGGAATGACTTACAAACTTCTTGTATGTAGAAATAAAATTGGTGGGAATGCATTTGATTATAATGTCATGAAATCAGTGAATCTAATTAAATTAGTTTGTTGGTTGATGTAGCACAAAAAAGAATTATTATACCCCATTTCCCAAAATAGTATTTAGTAATTTGGGTATGTTACAAGTGGTATCAGAGAGCAGAGAAACAACACTATGACCTAATGGACTCGCTAATGTAAATGTATGGTGTGTACTCTGTGAAGTATTCATTTTTTTAAATGCAAATTGCTACAACAAGAATTAATTGGCATGTATACTATAGCAAGAATGAATTAAGATGGTATACTTGAAAGCTATGATTGATAGTGGTAAGTGAACATAGGTGTAAATGTGTCAGTTCGTTAAAGGACTTCAGGTAATGTTTGAGATGTTTATCTTTGTAAGTGTGGTAAAAAAATAGTCACATTACGTTATAGACACCATGATTACGTCTTAGGCATGTAAGTGTTAATAAAGATATGCGAATAGAACTTAATACATTATGATGTTAATAGTAATCTAAATTGACATACCTATGCAAAAATATGCTCATTATATTTTTAGATGCATAATGTTGAGTAAAGTGCAAGTCTATGTATAACTTGTTGAATTATTATAGAAAGGATAAGTGCATTGTATTAATGCATCGATTCAAGGATGTTGAAGAGAACGCATGATGAAGTAAAGTTAGTGATAGCACTAAAAGTTTAATGTATATTCAAGCTTATAGAACGTAAGGTATGAATTATGCTTAAGGTGCAAGTGAGTGAAAGGTACATGCAAAATGTATTTATAACTAAGTTTGTCAAGAAATTAATGCATTAGAGTACACAAAGTAACATTTTGTTGCATCAAGAGTTTATGGACACTCAAAATAAGAACTTGTTGTTATATTTTATGTCCTGCTTCATGTAAAAAAATTAGTTTATGATGTAAATGATTTATGGCAAGAAATTGTGAGTAAAGTATGAGGTACACATGGTTGCAAGAAGCATCACCAAATGGGAATCGATAAGATCATTGACAACAAAAGATAAATTCCTTAGTGGGAAAGGTAATTTTTAGAATGAATATGATTTCTTAAGTAAGGTTTAAGAAAAATGGTTTAGGAGAGCCTTGTAAATGGTTTTTATATAATATATTGCAAAAGAAAAATAATAAGAAATAATTAGTAGATTTGCAAATTTTTAATGAAAAACTTAACAATAGTAATTATAAAATTGATGGGAATGATCCATTGTGTAAAAGGCATATCTGTGATAAGGAAATTGATTTATAGAATTTTTGGAATGGTTTACACATGTTTTAGAAGATACCAGAAGTATCAAGTCATGAAAAGTGATAATATGATGTTTAGCATATTGGATGTGTAATGTTGTTAATCAAGTATTAGAGGAATTAAATAAGCATGCCTTTATTCTGAGCATGTAAAATATAGAACATCAAGATTATTGAGTTACCATTTTGATTTGGTGTCAAACCAGTAGGCTCAATAGCATCAAGATTGCTCAAACTTATTATAGGATTGGTTTGATGTGGAGGTGGTAGGCTTCAAAATATTGAATATAATCAATGATGATTATGATATTTCATGTATTCAATGTTTATTTTTGAAAAAGTATTAAATATATGTCATTGTGACTAACAATTCTTTGAGTTTATTACACGTAATGAGTTATGGAAGTTCCAATAAGTGCGACTTAAGAAATGAATATGAATGCATGAAACCTACAATAATAAGGATAAACTTAATACAATCAAACACTAATCAAATAAAGAGTTATGAAACTTTTGAGCTAATCACTGGTGATTCCCTAGGTTATAAGGATCTTAAAACTTTAAAAAACATTTCTACACTAAACATATCTCTTTAATTAATTATATTCAAAATTAACCAACTAATGAAAATGAAGAAGAAAATGGAAAGTAAAAATGTAAATAAGCAAGAGAAACTTGAGTTTGGTGTTGAGTTTGTTGGATTTGGAGCGCCTAAATTGTTTAGAATCATTATGATATTTGAGTTTGGTGTTGATATTTTAGCCATTGGAGTACCTAACACTCTCCCTAAAAGAAAAAAAGAAGAAGAAGAGGAAACCCTTGAATTTGGAAAGGGTTTCTAGGCTCTGTGACATTTGAACTTACAAGATCAGGAAAAAGGGAGCTTTCAGTCTAGGTGATATAAAAGCTCCCATGCTCAGGAAAATTGGATCTTTCAATCTTTGTGATATTTGAGCTTCTAGGATCAAGAAAATTGGAGCTTTCAGGATCTATGATATTTGAGCTTCAAGGCTCGGGAAAATTAGAGCTTTCAATTTCTTTGATATTCGAGCTTCCAATCTTTGTAAAGTTAGAGTGTCCATGATATTTGCATTCACTCTTCCAACACATTTTGATGGCACTTGAAGAGGGAAGCTTAATAGGTTGTATTTAAGTTATCAGATAATCAAATACATGCATGATGATGAGGCCTATACATGAACATGTGGTTCCGTCAGGAGATGACCCTCTCTCACACTCTCTCTCTCTCTCTCTCACACACACACACATCAATACTTATAAAAGAATATTTCAGCTAAGAAATGCTTCAAAATGTCATTACCATACAAAAGGTATGTTTGTGAATATTTCCTTTGATATTTTATGCATTATAATATGAGAAAGATGAAGTATTGGATACAAATTTATATTAGGTAATCCTCACATGACACATGTAATAAAATGATAATTTCTGTGTGCATTTCCAATGCTTTTAGACCAGCATAGATCCAAATCCTAGGCTTCATCAAGCACCGAGAGGGATCAAATATTTCGAGGTGAAAACTTCTATTAGATTTGGTGTGTGATATATATAGCCATTGATTTCATTTAAACTAAAATAAATATCATTTTATTTAACGTGGATATACAATATTTTTATTATTAATATTTAATATTATTTATGGTCGATATATAATATTTTTTATTATTTTTTATTTTGTTAGGAACGAACATTATAACATCCCCTCAATGCATGGTTTTAAAACCATGTGCAAGGCCCTCCTAAAACCACGGGTTGTTTAGGAGGCCTTGCACATGGTCTTAAAACCATTTGCAAGGCCCTCCTAAACCATGTACAATAAAACCATGGGTTTTTTAGGAGGCCTTGCACATGGTTTTAAAAGCATTTGCAAGGCTCTCCTATTGCACATGGTTTAGTAGAGCCTTGCAAATGGTTTTAAAACCATGTGCAAGGCCAACATTGTTTTTGTGGATGATTTAGTTTTTTATATTTTATTATTTTGTTAGGTAGGAACATTACAACATCTACCCCATATTTCGTTGTTTTTCTAACCCACATTTTTTGTGGCATATAATTAAATATTTAATTCTTTAATTTATCCCCCATTCTAGGTTTTTTTTGTGGTCGACGTTTGTTTTGCCAGATAATTAAAATTTTTATTTTTATTTTATTTTGTTGGTAACAAACGTTATAAGATCTTCCTCATGAAAAGCGTTACAAGGTCTCCCTCATACTGGGATGTAGAGAGCCTCTCAGTGCAATTAGTATATGTTTCAAGATATGTGAGAGAAATATGATTATGCGTATGTTATGTTAGTATGATTGATTACTTATGTTGTGAATCAAAGTGCAAATGATTAAAGGTACTTGAGAAAAAGTACTACCGTACTAGAGGTATGGATTTTAAAGTTGAATATGAAAAAGTTATGTGCCAAAAGATGAAAATGCATGAATGATTATGTCTTAGACTATGAAGTTTATATGTTCTATATTGCATAACTAGAAGATGTTGTAGGTACACATGTTTAAGGGTGAAACTAATCTTTGAAGAGTTATCGTGAAAAACAACAACAATATGTTGCAAAAGAAATTACTACTTATGTTTCTTTTGATTTGAATTTTTTTATCTATGCATATGTTTTATGATAATCATTGCGAATACCTCATAATGATTGTGTAAATAACATGTTAAGAAAGACAATGAACATTGAAGATATCCAAAAGGGATGACAAAAGAAAGCAAAGCTAATTGAAGAATGATATTGAAGTTGAAGAAATTTTTGAAGAGCACAAAAATAGAGGACGGTGTTATTTATAAGGGAGGAAGGATATAGTATCACCTCTGCTACCTTGATCCTTTTATAACATAAGCACAAATGTAAGTGTACAACACTATAGGTATTGTTATACATTTCCTACATCATGAATACAATTTCTAGACTTAGGAGTCTGAAGGACTTGGCACAACGAAATGATACGGGTGTTTAATTTAGCAAAGATTAGGATCCTCAGGCCTGAATGACTTCAATGTGAAAGAAGGTTGTAGGAGAGCGAAGCAATTCAGTGTAAGTTGATCAAACATTCATGGTGAAAATTGAACAACCAATATACAAAATTTAGTTAGCATAACATTACATGAATTATCATTAACCTCTCTATAATACAATGGTGATATAATACAAATAATTTGATTTCTTTAGGTAGGATTCAAATTCACCAACTTGGACTAACTCCAGTGCTAACTCAATGTGGGAAAATCACCACTAGAGCTTACTAATGCAACTTTAGAGAACTGAATTAGTTCACAACTAGTTAATTCATATAGGTAGGTGAGAAAATACACCCAACCTCCCTTAAAACATGCAAAGTGGCCCTGGACTAAGTGAAGATGAACTAACTGATGCAAATCGAAGCATAACTAAACACTGACTAGGGTCAACTGTTGATGACTGCTGGTGGCACTCAAGGTGGGTTCCTAAATTATAGGTATTGGTCTCTGGAGCTCCTAAACTTATGCATACTAGTGCATGAAATGTTTGGTGGGCCCCATATGAGTCCCCAATTTCACTAGTGAAATGGAAATAAACTTCTAAGCTAGGAAATGACAATTAGAGTATGGTGGTCAAGGAATGATTAATTAATTAATCCTAACACTCCCACTTAATCTAAATGCAAAAATGATTGCTTAACAAACCAAGGAAATGAGGAAAACTTCATGGGAAACCCCCCCCTCAAAATAAGAATGAAAACAAAGGAACAATAACTGAATCAATCCTTTACACCAAGAAGAGATATGAGATAGAAAATATATATTTTCATTGAAGGAATTGGTGAATATTTCTACAATATTCTCCTATGTAGGGAAGTAATGAGAGTGATAGCCTTACTATGCACTAGTTCCTGGATGAAATTAAATATGCTTGGTCTGCTACTTCTTAACTGGATCACTAGATATCTTGATTGCACTCTGATTATCAAAAAATAGGTATATTTAAGGATAAGTGTGAATTCCAAAATTTGTCAGAATCCCATGTATCCAAACTACCTGAATAACTGCATTCACATTCCCCCTGATAATATGCTTCTGCTAAAGAGAGAACAAGAGCTTCTTTCTTCTTGCTTGACCAACAAATTGGTCTAGATCCCAACATGAACACAAATCCTGATGTAGATTTCCTGTCAATACGATCATCGTCCCAATCCGAATAAGTAAACTAATCAGATCTAGATGTGCATGAAAATAATAGTGGATCCCAATTTCCCTCTTAACGTCCACATAATGCAATATGTGCTTTGTTTCTTTCCAATGCAGCTCATGTGGCTCTTGTATGTATCTGGAAATAACACTCATAGCATAAGATAAATATGGCCTCGAATGGGTGATGTACAATACGCTACCGATCAAATATATGTAGAATGTACTGTCAACTAGTGGTGTGGATTCTAGAACCAACTTCTACCAACCTGATGCCAGATAAGAAGGGGAAGGGTGCTTCCTTACAGTCATTTATGTGGAATCTTTTGAACAAGTCTCGTATGTATCTAGACTAAGTAATCATGAATCCCGAAGATTTTTTATTTACTTCGAGATCAATAAACTTCCTTAACAGTCCTAGATCAGTCATGGAGATGAGTTGCTCAAAGATGACTTGATTCCTCTCAATCCAGTTGCTAAGCCACTAGTAATGAGCAAGTTATCCACACATACAATTATCGCTAGTAAGAATCCCTCCTTCTACTGCATGTAGACATTGTAGTCATACTTATACCTCTCAAATTTCAATGACAATAGGAATGCATCCATTTTGTAATACCATGCCCTTAGGGATTGCTTGATCCCACAAATACATTTCCTCGGTTTGTAAACCAAGGAGGAATCTTCAGTGTACCTCTCACACTATCTCATATAGATTTCCTCTTTAATGTCACCACAGAGGAAGGAACTCTTTACATAAATGCGATGTACCTCCCACCTCTTCGAAGTAGCAATGTCCAAAACTAGCCTTGTGGAGTCCATTCTTGTTATTGGAGCAAATGTCTCATTGTATTCCATCCTATGAACTTGTGAGTACCCCTTTTCCACTAACCAAGCCTTGTACTTGGTAGTAGTTCCATCAAATTCTATATTTAGTCTTGTAGATCCATTTGTGTTGAACTAACTTCCTCCTATGAGGCAAAGTGACAAGATCCCGAGTCTTTTTGTTTTGTAGCAAATCAAACTCATCATACATGGCTTCCTGACATCTTGGATCATGCCAAGCCTCTCTATAGCATTGAGGATATTACCCCATCATCACAAAGCACCTCTCTGAGAGAAGTGGATCTGTATGGAACAGTGCATGGTTTTCATCATCATATTGAGATCTTGTCCTTCTTCTGTCATATGGATCCCTAACACTATTCCCAGAAGCTTCAATGATATTTTGGGCCCATTTAGGCCTTTAAGTGGGAGCAGTTGCTAGATTTGGATCTAGATCTACTTGATGTTCATTCTCAACATCAAGATCTTGGTCATCTTAATCCTCCTCTTCAGACTCTGAATATGAAATATTAGTCAAGAAATCATTATTTGCAAATGGATTTGATGAGTAATTATACCTTCTTCAACTGGTTGTGGATCATGCAATATATGATCTTCTTCAAGTTGAATACTACACTCTATGAAGCAGTTTTTGGTTGCAATTTTCATGAGTTTCAATGCCTTTGCATCATCTACATATCCCAGTAGTATCCATTCACTACTCTAAGTTATGAATGCTTTACTCTTGTAAGTAGGAATTTTGGCTCATATCTTAGAGCCAAAAACCCTCAGATGTGAGACATTAGGCTTATGTTCCATTAATTCTTCGAAGGGAGTTACCCAAATCACTGACCTGTGAGGAACTCTTTTATGGATTTATGAATCACAATTCACTACTTCAGCCCATGGATATGGAGGGATATTTCTTGCTTCAAGAATGCATGTAGCCATATCTTTCAGAGATTTGTTCTTCCTCTCATCTACACCATTTTGTTATGGTTTGTATGGGACTGAGTGTTGCATTTGAATTCCTTATTAAGCACATAGCTACATGAATTCTATTTTGATGTAATCTCCTCCATTATCTAATCTAAGTTCTTTGGTCTTATTCTCAAGAGTGTTCTCAGTAAAGGATTTGAAAATTTTAAAGGTTTCAAATACCTCAAACTCCATCTCGAGGAAGTAGATCCAACAATACCTTGGGTAGTCATCAATGAATGTTAGAAAGTATCAGGACCCATTCATAGATGTTGTGGAATTGGTCTGGAAACATCACTCTGAACCAGGTGAAGAACAGAGAAAACTCTTATTTCCTTCCCAACCCCATACCTTCGCTCTGGGTGCCTACCTACCAAGCAACCATTACAAACAACTTCAGAGGACATGATTAGAGACAATACCTCAACCATATCTTCATTGTGTAGCTATCGGAGATATTTTAGATTCAGATGGACAAATCTTTCATTCCAAATTCTGCTTATTTTATTAGCATGAGTCAATATGGCACTAGGATATGAATTAGGAAGAACATGAGAAAATTCATATGCCTTGAAGGCATGATATGAAACTCCTTTCACTATAAAATTACCAGTAGATATTTATGAGATATCCACTATTTCAAGATACAATTTGACTCACTTGGGTGAGCCAATATGAGTCATATGATATACATACAACATATTTGTTTCAGGTAAGGGACATAGAGCACATTCTTGAACACTCCATGCTCAAATTTAATGAAACCTTTCCTCATTGCCAAGATTTGTGAGTCATATCCCATGTGGATGCTTGGACCTCCAGAGAGATTCAAAGAAGAGAATGGTTCTTTGGAGTCAACCATGTTGTTCGAGGCTCCAGAATCAATGATAAAATCTTATGAGTAATAAAATCCTTCTTTCAGAGCATGGCACCTCTCTTGATCTTCAATCTTATTTCCAACATAAGACTTCTTTGCACCCTCGGGAAGGTAAATATTGTTCTATTCAAGGAGCCTAGTCATATGGTCTATGATTTTCTTCATACATAGATTCTCTGGATGATTTCCTCTCTTGCAGTAAAAGCACTTGGCCTTGTCAAAATTCTTATGCTTATCCTTCTTGGAACCTGAAGCTCCTTCTGAATGATTATGCTTATCCTTAGGATTGAAATCATTGTTCTTCTTCTCTTTTCCTTTATTCTTCCCCTTTTCTTGTGCATTATTAGTCTCCCCATCTACCAGATCTTGATTCTTTGAGGCTCTAAGACCTCCCGTCTATATCATCTTGTCTTGTTCCTGAATAAGAAATTCTATGAAGGCATCAAGGGATGACATTCTCCAATCATGAGTTGTCAATCTACCAGAGAGAAAGCTGGATACAAACACTTAGAGTTATGGGTCACATTTTCTCATAATTTAGATCACCAATTGCTCTACCTTTTTATCAATCCCACACTACTTCCACTACATGATAAGAGATTTAAATTTTGAGAAGAAATGTTGTATAGTTTTAAACTTATTGGGTTGTAGTTCTTTAATATCATTCTGGAGAATATGACCCATCAAATCATCCTTCTTTCCAAACAAGGATCCAATCTTCTCACATACTTCCTTTGTATTTTCTAGTCCATTGATATGGAATAGTAACTCTCTAGAGATGTGGATGCACATGATCCCAAATGCATCATTCAGCTTGTCTAGATAATTTTACTTTTAAAGAGGTTGTTGGCGTTTGACCTCTCTTCCCATGGTCACCATGTAAAAACCCTTTTTACACAATACTATCTGCACATAATCCTTACATTCAATATAATTGAAGGGTGTGAGGATCCTAGAAGTCAAAGATGTTGAATTCTCCATCTTACAGCTTCAAGGAACAACCAATTTTTCAGAAAATATTCAAAAACACTTTAATTCAAAATCAAACCAATCCAAATACTCTCCATATTGATATGTGCACTTTCTATGGTTGCATCATAACTGTATAGAATTCTATGGACAGAATCCATAGGGAGCAAGGAAAGAATACTAGGAATTATGCAAAACCCAATTGCTTTTAGTGCATCAATGGAAGTTTTTGAGGTTTGAAGCTAGCCTAAATACCTACTCTAATACTATATTTAAATTAGCAAAGCTTATGATCCTTAGTTGTGAATGAATTCAATGTGAAATAATGTTGTAGGAGAGATAAGCAATTCAATGTAAACTGATCAAACATTCATGGTTAAAATTGAACAACCAAGAGACAAAATTTGGTCACCATAACATTACATGAAATATCATTAACCTCTCTATAATACAATGGTAATAGAATATTAGCATGAGGCAATATGGCACTAGGATATGAATTAGGAATAACGTGAGAAAATTCATATGCCTTGAAGGCATGATATGAAACTCCTTTCTCTATCAAATTACCAGTAGATATTTATGAGATATCCACTATTTCAAGATACAAATTGACTCACTTGGGTGAGCCAATACGAGTCATATGATATAAATACAACATATTTGTTTCAGGTGAGGAACATAGAGCACATTCTTGAACAGTCCATGCTCAAATTTAATGGAACCTTTCCTCATTGCCAGGATTTGTGAGTCATATCCCATGTGGATGCTTGGTCCTCCAGAGAGATTCAAAAAAGAGAATGGTTCTTTTGAGTCAACCATGTTGTTCAAGGCTCCAGAATCAATGATAAAATCTTATGACTAATAAAATCCTTCTTTCAGAGCATGGAACCTCTCATGATCTTCAGTCTTATTTCCAACATAAGACTTCTTTGCACCTTCAGGAAGGGAAATATTGTTATATTCAAGGAGCCTAGTCATATGGTCTATAATTTTCTTCATACATAGATTCTCTGGATGATTTCCTCTCTTGCAGTAAGAGCATTTGACCTTGTCAAACTTCTTATGCTTGTCCTTCTTGGAGCCTGAGGCTCCTTCTGAATGATTCTGCTTACCCTTAGGATTGAAATCAATTTTATTCTTCTCTTTTCCTTTATTATTCCCCTTTTGTTGTGCATTATTAGTCTCCCCATCTACCAAATCCTGATTCTTTGAGGCTCTAAGACCTCCCGTCTATATTAGCTTGTCTTTTTCTTGAATAAGAAATTTTGTGAAGGCATCAAGGGATGACATTCTCCAATCAGGAGTTGTCAGTCTACCAGAGAGAAATGTGGATACAAACACTTAGAGCTATGGGTCACATTTTCTCATAATTGAGATCACCAATTGCTCTACCTTTTTATCAATCCCACACTACTTCAACTACATGATAAGAGATTTAAATTTTGAGAATAATTGTTGTATAGTTTTGAAGTTATTGGGTTGTAGTTCTTTAATATAATTCTGGAGAATATGACCCCTCAACTCATCCTTCTTTCCAAACAAGGATCCAATATTCTCACATACTTCCTTTGGATTTTCAAGTCCATTGATATGGAATAGTAACTCTCTAGAGATGTGGATGCACATGAATCCAAATGCACCATTCAGCTTGTCTAGATAATTTTACTTTTAAAGAGGCTGCTGGTGTTTGACCTCTCTTCCCATGGTCACCATGTAAAAACCCTTTTTACACAATACTATATGCACATAATCCTTACATTCAATATAATTGAAGGGTGTGAGGATCCTAGAAGTCAAAGATGTTGAATTCTCCATCTTATAGCTTCAAGGAACAACCAATTTTTTAGAAAATATGCAAAAACACTTTAATTCAAAATCAAACCATTACAAATACTCTCCATATTGATATGTGCACTTTCTATGGTTGCATCATAACTGTATAGAATTCTATGGACATAATCCATAGGGAGCAAGGAAAGAATACTAGGAATTATGCAAAACCCAATTGCTTTTAGTGCATCAATGAAAGTTTTCGAGGTTTGAAGCTAGCATAAATACCTACTCTAATACCATATTTAAATTAGCAAAGCTTATGATCCTTAGTCGTGAATGAATTCAATGCGAAATAAGGTTGTAGGAGAGATAAGCAATTCAATGTAAACTGATCAAACATTCATGGTGAAAATTGAACAACCAAGAGACAAAATTTGGTCACTATAACATTACATGAAATATCATTAACCTCTCTATAATACAATGGTAATACAATAGGAATTATTTGAATTCCTTTGGTAGGATTCGAATTTACCAACTTGGACTAACTCCAATGCTAACTCAATATAAGAAAATCACCACTAGAGCTCACTAATGCAAGTTCAGACAACTTAATCAGTTCACAACTAGTTAATTGATATAGATAGGTGAGAAAATGCACCCAACCTCCCTTAAATCATGCAAAGTGGCACTATACTAACTTATGGGAACTAGATCATAACTGAACATAATTGAACATCGACTAGGTTCAATTATTGGTGACTACTGGTGGAAGTCAATGTGGGTTTCTAAATTATAGGGATTGTTATATGGAGCTCCTAAAATCATACAAATTAGGGCATCAATGGTAAGGTGGGCCCATTAACGAAGTTGTTTGAAGTGTTTTTTTTAATAACGGTATGTATATATTTAGAGATAACATGATAGTAAAAGTGGTAACGCATTAAAACTTACATTAAGTTTTATTAGCTTATTAAAAAATCCTTCACATTGTTTTATTACCTTATTAAAAAATACATTCACATTTAAAGTTAAGTTAGGTAACAATAGAGCTTACTAAAAACCTATGATAAGTTTTATTAACCTATTAATAAAAGTAAATCCTTTCAAGTTAAGTTAGGTTTCAAGTATACTATGCAGAAATGTGTTTCATTATGTAATTAAGAATTGGGGTGGCTTAATCTCAAAAGGTGAAGTAAGAATAAAAAATTGGAGTCATATGTGGCTCTCTAATGGAGGGAAGTTAGTTCTGGTCAAAATATTTTTAGAGGTAATTCTAATTTTTTGGATGCATTTCTGGATTCCAGCAGGTGTTATTGAAAAAAATAGAAGATTATGCACTATAATTTCTTATGGTTAGTTAGTAAAGAACAAAGGGGAATGGTTTGGATAAAATAGCAAGATTTGGCTCTTCCTAAATCCTGTGGAGGGTGGGGTTTTAAGATTCCATCACTGGCTGCAAAAAAAATATGGAGATTGATTAAGGGTGATGGATTATGGGCTCTAATTGTTACAAGGGAATATATTTATCCAATAGTTGTTTTGGAATTGATTCAACTCCCAGAAAATAAACACAGGAATATATCCATTGGATGGAAGGTTGTAATAAAGTCTTCGTAATATATAATTGGTTTCGATTTATCTTGGAAGGTGGCTGATGGGTTATCAATCCATTTGGGTTAGGATACTTAGGTGTGATACAATATGTAGTATAAAATTCCTGGTTTTTTCCAAGACAAAGGGCTTATGAGTCTTAATAGTATTATTGATCCGGGCAATTCATCATTAAGGAGACAAGGTTGGTTAAAAGTGGAAGGAGTGCGACTTACATTAAATGACATAAACATATGGAATGATTGCATTTGAAATCTAAAAAGAAGCAATGTACAGATAGGATATATATCTGATAGGTTCATATGGATGTTTTCTTCTAAAGGTGAATACACTCCAAAACAAGGTTATAAATTTTTTATTTAGGATATGGTGAATTCAAAACCAAATTGGTGGTGTAAAGTTGTCTGGAAATATAAATGTCCTATGAAAACAAATATTTTCATGTGGTTTCTTTTATCAAACAAGGCCATTAATTGACATGTAATCAAAAGGAAATGAAGAGAGGGACATGTTAGATGTTGTTTGTGTCAAAAAGAGGAAGAATCTAATCTTCATATTGTAGTGACATGTGTTTATACTAGGATTGTGTCGACTAAAATTTAAAAGAAATTAAATCAGCATGATCTATGGAGAGGTGATACTGTGGAAGCATGTCTAAAGGAACACAGTTTTAATGAAGACATAAAAGGTATTAGATCTGTTCCTTTGATTGTTGCATGGGGTATATGGCTTGCCAAAAATCATATTTGTTTTGAGGATTCCTTTCTGTTTCCTACCAAATGTGATTGACAAAGTATAGGTATTATCAGTTATTTCCCACTGGATAATGTGAAGATAAAAATAAGACAAATTACAGTGGAAGAAATTGATTAAAGAAATCCTTGGGGGTGAAATTGTGAATCTCGGTGTCTATTCCATGCGAATAATTTTTCCGAATTCATATTCCGTAATATTTCGGCCGAACTACATTATGTCCTCGACTGAAAACATAGAACTAAATTTCAGCCGAAAAATTAGTTTGGCTGAAAGTTACTTTTAACAGATACTGTTAGCTTTAAAGTTAGAAAGAGCTAACTTTGTAACTTTCTAACTTTAAAATTAATGGCATCCATTAAAAGTAACTTTCAACCGAAATATTTTTCGGTCGAAAACCTGTAAATTTTCAGAAATGGAATTCCATTTCATTTTTTACTCTTCTTCCAATTTTGGATACATCAAATCATATCCAATACTTACAATTTCTCTTCACAAACAATACCATTAGTTGCATAATTCAATCTACTTTCTATAGATGCTAGTTTTTTTTTTTTTTTAATTTGGTATGATCCACTAATTTTATTTATTATACTTCTTAGAAGGTGTGTGGATTGCTTCAAAATTTAATAGAATTCTTTAAAATGAAAAATCAATAACTTCTTAAAGACACAATAATTTTTTTTGGAAAATTCATGGTGCCCAACATTGATGTGTTGTCTTCAAAAGGGTACTTTTAGTTTTTTTATTATTGGAAATTAGGGAAGATGCTTTGCCAAACTAAACATGTCAGTTTTATGGTAGTTTTTCAGATTGATCCACTTCAAAAAATTCTAATAGTTATTGCATGCGATTGTTGGATACAAACTTATGGACAACCTTTAGTACAATCTATCTAGATCACCATAACATATTTTTAATTTTATTAACAATAGTTGAATAATGAATAAACCGGTGTCAAAAAACATGACTATTTATCATAATTTTATTAATTAATAACATACTATCAAACACTTGCAAAAATGACATATCAAATGCCAATAAAAAAAATCTAAAAAATAACCGATAGAAAGCTAACACAATTCTCTACAACTTTTGTTTCTACTACAAAATCAAATTATAAATACAAATCTAATTTTTTTGTGCTCAAAGTTGACAAACTTGGAAAAACAACACTACTTTTCTCATAACATCCCCCCCCAAAAGAAATAGACACCCAGATTCATGATTTCAATCTGGGGATATTTTGGTGGGGCAACTCAAGGTGAGTTGAAGAGATGTGTTGCAGGAGGTTTACTTTATATTTCTGAAAAGCATTGGTACAAATTTAAAGGTCTTGGAAATGGTACTAATAGTTATGCATAATTGAGTGCCTTGCGATTTCTTTCATGGATGGTGACGAAAAAAGAGGTAAAAAGTATCCAATATTGGTTGATTCACAAATTATTCGTAAATGGATTACATGTCTTAATATGATTCGTAGTGTTTGGCTGATTCCTTTATTACAAGAAACACAAAGGTTCCAAGACATGATGGAAAACATGGACATAAAGCATGCATATAGGGAAAGGAACATTTTGGAAGACAAGCAAGAACTATGGTAGAAGGATCTTGGTACAATACATAAAATATGAACTCATTTGAAACTTAATAATTCAATGAATTTTGAATTCTTGAAATTATTATGATATCCAAATGGAATCTTTTTTTATACAGTAGTAGGGAGGCTATGATGCACTCTACAAATAGCTCTTGGAAAGTTTTTGAGCCATAAACAATGGTAGATAATTGAAGTTTTTTTGTTAGATGCATTTCTAGAAAAAGTTTATTTTTGAATGAAACTTGAATGATTGGACAAGTGTATGAAATCATTTTGAAAAATGTAATCTTGAATGAATATGACTCATTGGAAGGAATCCATTTCGAAATGCTAATGAATGTTACTTTCATGAAAGCATTAGAAAAATGTAATCTTTTATATGAATAGAAAAGTTATGAATTTTTTCTGTGAAAAAGAAA
>LPNX011106768.1:102883-176058 GCA_001517045.1 Pseudotsuga menziesii | reverse complement strand
TATAAAATTATTTTTTTACAAACTAAAACAATTTCAATTATGGAAAAGATCATTATATTTTAATTAAATTAAAATCAATGTAATTTCATTTCAAATGTAAATATATATTTTTCTATCATTTAATTATATTTCTTGTACTAATTATATATAATATATTAATTCAAGACTTGAAATTAGATAATGAAAAAAATTAACACTCAAAATATTTAATCCAACCAATAAAAAAATCTAATAGTAAACAAATAATATTTTTGTTTAGTATTTTTTTAATGCAATGTACTAAAAATTGGTCTAATAAAGAGAAACATGGTCACAAATAAATCAAATAATAATATTAAATATTAATTGAATAATTAAAAATGTACACATTGAAATATTTAATAAATCTCTACATTTAATAGATTTAAAGTGAATTTATGTTCAGAATATAATAGTGAATTTACATTACCAAAAATAAAAAGTAATTAAAAAAAATTCATGTTAATTCATGAAATAAAAAATTATAAAAATTAATTAAAAAAAAATCTTTGTGGACCTATAAAATAAAAAATTAGAACTTACGCCCCTCTCTATTTATCAAACAAGAGAATGATTAAATTTCTTGAATTTAAATTTAAAAAATTTACAACTCAAAAAATGGGATCCCTCTAGATGTTTGATAGATTGAGGTTTAAGATGAGTCTATGTTGGTCAAAATATTTCATTTAACATTTATTTAATTTAATCTTCTAAAAATAGTTAACAGTGAGAAAATACCATTTTAATTTGGTAAAATGAACAAACCTATAAACATTAATTTTATATAGAATTTAACTTTTTAAGATCGTTTTTTCTTTGAAATTAAAAATGTTTAGGTATACCATGGGTTGCTAACTTAGATTATGTAATATCCCCTTTGTTACCCCGATCCTTATGTAATGGAATCAGAAATATAAGTGTACAACACTATAAGTATTGTTATATATTTCCTAAGTTGTGAATCAAATTTGTAGACTTAGGAGACTGAAAGACTTGGAACAACGAATTGATTGGGGAATTAATCCACTAGGGGATGAGGTAAATAGCTAAGAATCCATGCATTCGATGTCAGGAGTAATCTTGGTGTCGAAGGTACCTGAAGAAAAGATAATTTGTTAATATTCTCTTGATCACCTAAACTTTTAAGTGTTTCCCTAAACTAAGGTTTGTATCTTTTTGTCACAAGTTTTTAGTGAACTGCAATATCCTACCTATTAGAATAAAATTAAATACGAAGTGATACTAAATTATATTTAGTGATTATTCCTTAAATAATGTTTTTTTTTGTAAGTATGTAGAATAAATTAAACTACGGAATCAAAATTTACATCACAATGAGGCCTCTAGGGTGGTGTGAGACGATGGAATCACCACCCCAACCAGTCAAAATGGTGTATCATTATGATATTTACATGACAAAAAATCCCATATACATATGGAGACCAAACCATAGGCGTAATATCAATAGTAACGTTGTTCATGGAGACATTAAACAAAATCATGATAAGCAAATTAAAACATAGAAACTGAAAAATAACAAGTGGAACCAGTAGGTGGATGATACATCTTCAGTTTCCCCATTTGCATCTTACTTGGGGGGTACTTCCTCTAGGATGGGGAAGCCCCCATGGAATTTGTCGTTAAAGGTAAAATAAGGCAACTTGGCTGGAAGAAAAGAATACTTATGTGCAGGATCATCATTTTTGCGGATGCGTTTGTTGAGAAGAGGCATGATGGTAGTTGGCACCAGAAAGAGAGCGTTCATTATCACTTTCTGAGCCGGAGCAGAGCTCCTTTCCCTTGACAGTCCCCCAGTAGCACTGCCTCTCCCCACCTTATTTTTACCAACGATGCATTGCCTAATATCCAGGAGATTCCAAGAAGAAGTGACATCCAACCCATTAAGTTGGACTTCTATATTTGTTAATTTTTTCTTGATCGAGAGTCCCGCACTCCGGGTGGAATTCCATTTTCTCATCATTTCCTTCATCAATGTTCACAACATATTTTTGATTAACTAGTAGTGGTTAATTTTACCACCACCTCTTCCCATACCCAGATGCTCGGTGACTAGGCAAGACTCACATTCGTTAATCAAATCTTTGTCTGACATGGACACACCAGTATCATACCATTCTTCCATCATCAAACCCATACCACGTTGGGCCTTGCTTCGTTTGGTGCTTCCTTTGTGATGGGTTCCCCACTGCCAAGACATGGTGACCATAGAACTATGAATCCTAATTAACAAGTTATTATGTTGCAAAAGCAAGCGTGGAACAAAGAACCTTAGCTGCAAAAAATACTGAATGGACGTAGCAAAGGGGGGTCGAAGACAAACACTACAAACCAGAACCATGAGTAAGAGAATGAGCTATCTTGCTTCCCCATTTTGCTCCCTTATCCTGACATCCAACACTTAAAATATGAAACCATGATGGGAGAATTAACGCAGGGGTATTGCAGGGACGCCCGTCCATCGCCAGAAAAGACATCCTCTTCATCATGCATAGGAGAAATTAACTACAGGGGGGGTTTAAAGACATGGCATGTGAGGTTCCACGCTTCCAACTCTCAGATCAAGGTGCTCTGCACTGTCGACTTGGCATGTGGATACCCACATATGGGTGATTATTCTAAATAATATTACTATTATCTTATATCTAAAAAGTTTGTTGAGTAAATAAAAATTACCTAATGGAAATAAACTAAGCTTCTTACATTTTTCCTTTAGTTAATCCTATGAGAAAAATATTATTTTGAGAGTATTTTGTGTGTGTGTTTTGAAAAAATTGTTTATGATAATTGATTACATCAATGATGGCATTATGGTATTACATATATTACAAAGTATTATAAATAATTAAAATGGTGGTATGGAAAAAGAATTAAATCTTACTAAATACTAAACATTGATATGAGTATATAAAAAAAGATTTCGTTGTGTATATATTATATTTTTTATGGACATATTAATATATAATGTGTAGGCATTTGATCCAAAAAGGGTCCCATTTTCTTTAAAGTGGAGTAACTAATAGTTAAAAGAAACGACTGTTCAGTTAGGGAATGGATTTCCTTTTCTTGGGGAATTTTTCTTATTAAAAACATTTTGTTTGAAAATAGACTCTACACAAGAAGAGTGCACCATCCCTAGATAATGTTTATTGCCTTTGAAATTTCCTTTTATATATATAAAGGGTTACGATAGGTGCATCCTAAAAGGGCACCGTCCACAATAAGAACAGATGGCTACAGTCTTCATAATCTTCACAATCTTGTGTCCTTTTTCAGTGAAAATATTCACTCACTTTTTGACAAATATGGGTTTCCCCTTATCTCCACACAGCTCTGTTCAGTCATTTTTAGCCCATTGGTTTAACAGTACTGCCCATACTGTGTCATTCCGATACATCCCTTTTTTTGTCTTCTGGTTCATGTGGATCCTTCGTAACAAGTGTCTATTTGAAAATGGGAAACCTTCTGCCTCTCTGCTCATTACCAGGATTGAGAGTTATAATGCCCTCTACCCCGTGCCTCAAATAACAAAAAAATGCCGGCAGATTGGTCCTAAGATGAAACATACTTTTCCCATTGGATACTTTGATGGTGCAGCTCAAATGAATGATGGAGGAGCTGGGTTTGTGATCTATCTTAGTGAAACCCATTATTTCAGTTTTTCAGTGGGCTGTGGATTTAGCACAAAAACCAGATCAGAACTTCTGGCACTTTGGTCTGTTCTTAGGGTCAATTATTTGATGGGTTTGCCCATACATATGATTTACGGTGATTCAATGGTGATTATTTCATGGGTTAACAGACTTACAACCCTTGAAACACCCACGTTGAAACATTGGTGTGATGAAATATTTTCAATGCTGCAACTTGTCCCACCGGTGACCTTTAATCATATATTCCGGGAGCACAATATGCTAGCTGACGGTGTATCAAAAAAGGCTCTGAAATTGAAGGTCGGATCAGGACATTTCACTGAAACTTTGGATGGGAAGGTCATTGAAGATGGCCAATTTTTACTTTTTTCATGGCTATTTATCTACTTTTTTCAGCATTCGTTTGTCATGTAGTGTTACTATCTATTCTTTGTCTGATTTGGGAGACATTTCAGCTAGCTGGTCATGCTTTGGAATGTATGTTTGCAGGTCACTTTAGATCATTCAGTTTTTTCTGACCTGATTAATCAGGGATGATGAGGAAAGTCTGCCTAGATCAAACTTTGTTTTCTCTTTTATTGGATGGCAGTCTTGCAGACCATTCCTATCTTTTTGGTGAATGGGTGGTATTGGAATGTTATCTACCACCTGTCATGCTGATGGTTGTTGTTTAATATGCCTTTTTTTATTTATATGAATAACAAAGACTAGTATTTTTTCCTCTGAAAAAAAAGGGCACCGTCACTGGAACATAAATGTTGCACATTTAATTGTAGATGACATTTTTCTTAAGTTTAGAATGTATAGTAATGAAGATTTTACATAGCGGATATATTATTCCTTGAATGTAATTGTTAAGATATTAATCCGGGTGTAAGCTTGAGCTGCGCTCAAGAGGGCAGTCGAAGGATATGATATTCTTTTTTACGTGAGTTCTTTGGTTAATTTGGTGGTAAGACCTTCAAGGGAATAACCCTCTAATTTTTATTACTTTGAATATACCCTTTGGGTAAGACCTGCAAGGGAATAACCCTCTAATTTTTATTACTTTGGATATACCTTTTTTGGAAGAATAAAAGGAGAAAATTCCTTTCTTTTCCATATGGTAGAACAATGCACTCTTACACAACTTCCTTAAGGATCACTTTCCCTTTTAGTATATGTTTATAAAAAAAATTGAAAGGTATAGACCTCTATTGATGAAAGCAAACTAGAATAACTAACTAGAAATAAGGGGAATCTATACATATCATATCTTATAACTAAAAATGTCATCCTTGGTGAGGATGTAAAAGCTTATAGAATGGTAAAATCCATATACTCTAGTCCTAGTGGATTCACACCTAGATTGAAGGTGGCCTCTTGAGAGGAAAACATACGCCAACAAAGAGCAAGAAGATTGGGAGGAAAGTTGAATCCAAGCCTTCTGTCTCCTTCAGATGTACAAGTCTAACTTAAATAAATAATTGTTTCTCTTGATGTTATTATTTATCGCCAAGTTATTTGTAAAGATTATATTTTAATTATGTTGGATTTAAATTATTTGATCTATGAATAGTTTTATATTCTCATCTAAGTTTCTTCACCTCTCTCCGTTTAATTTGGTGGTTATTAATAACTAAAAAATAGCATAATTGAAGACCACATACTCTTGAATATGGAAAGTTTTCGTAGAAAGACTATAATCATACGATTAAGTGATACGTGACTTCTTAGCAAGAATTACGATTGCTTGGTTTACATTACTCTAACGCCCAAATGGATTGAAGTAAATAACTAAAATGACCTCATGCGGTATACTATTCCAGAAAATAGGTAAGTCTATAAGAATTCACATGATAAGATAAATGATGTGTCTCTAATTGTTTACGATTGTGAAATCCTAAGATAACAAGAGCCACGAGGTGGTAATGTCCCTGACATTGCTACTTGTTATTGCAAGAGCATTTAGAATTAATTCTTGAATGTGGTGGTTAGTTTCAAGAGCATTTAGAGTTAATTATTGAATGCGATAGTTAGTGATGTTCAGGTGGTTGAAGTTTTTTATAAGATTATATTGTATCAGAATAAATTATATTGTGGTATTTAATATTTGGATTGTTTTTATGAGTAGGATAAGATGTTAGAATTGTGAATAATTTGGTATTAGTGATGTTTGGGTGATTGAAGTTTTTATAAGATTATCTTGTGTTGTGGTATTTAATATTTGGATATTTTTTATGAGTAGGATAAGATGTTAGAATTGTGAATAATTTTAGCTATGATATTAATTTTGATATAATTTTCTATGAATATTAGAATTTAAATTATGTTTAAAAGCTTTCTATCATAAATTTCATAGCAAGTACAATTTAATTTTCTTTTTGAAGGAATTCGTGGAGAGAGAATAAAGCATATGCACATACTTATGCAATAATACTAAATTTTATTCGGATTTTAATACAAGCAAGACTACTCCCCTACAATTATCATTTTAGCTAACAATTTATTACTAACACAACCAAATAATGTGTGTCCCATGAACTCTCATATTTTTGTCATTATCCCATATTTTTGTTATTATAAAAGATTAATGTCATTATCCCATATTTCTGTCATTATAAAAGATTAATGTTCAAATAAAAAACAAAAGACAAAAACAGGAAAAAAACTTTTTATAATTGGGATGCTTGATGAAGAGTTATAATTTTACTACATGAATTTTTATGAGTAGAAGAGATGTTAGAATTGTGAATAATTTTAGGAGTGATGTTAATTTTGATGTAATGTTGTATGTCATCATTTTTTGTCGAGCCATTTAGTTAGGAACGAGCTGCTAACTAATAAACAATTTGCAAGGTATGATAACAAAACTGCCAAATATCGAACAGAGCAGCTCCATGCACACTAAATATATCTCTACCAATGGGACTTCTGCAATAACCAAAATATCAAAAATAAGGGGATTTAGTTGGATCTTTTGTGGGTATTCTTCTTGTCTCAGCATGCACACTAAATATATCTCTACCAATGGGACTTCTGCAATAACCAAAATATCAAAAATAAGGGGATGTAGTTGGATCTTTTGTGAGGATTCTTCTTGTCTCAATGTATATATACCCATTGTTAGTGATCTGGATTTTCTTAAGTGACTCGGTGTTGATATTCACTGAGAGTATTTATCAAAATTCAATGTGTTATATAGTTAATTTTTATTTCAGAAGAAACAAAAATCAACTATTATTATGATTGATAAAATTTAAATTTAAAACTCAAATAAAAAAATATTAAAATTAAAACATTATATAAAAATTTCTTAACTTACAAAAAAATTTCTTAACTTAATAGGATATCAAATTTCGCTTTATTTAATACAATGAAATAAGATGATCAAATTCCAATAATACACACAAATCTAGTCCATATTAAAGTAAATTCCAGAGGTTGTATAAGGCTACACAAAAAAATCATAAACACTTTAAAACCTAGTTCAACTAAAATTTGGGACAATCATATCTTCCACTCATTTATTTAATTGCACCGAAGAGGTGCATTCTACAACCCAGTATGGGAGAGATGTGTAACTCCTTCCATGCTCATCCTAGAGTTGACATGTGTCCTTTATAATAATGTTTTTTATTAAAAATAACATGTGGGCTTAAATTAAATTTAAAATATTTAGAATTGTATATATATATATATATATATATAACAACATAAATTAGATAAACTAAAACCATAAACATTGAATTATACATTTCTTCAACATTTCCACTCTAAAAAAGAGTTGACAACTTGAGATATTTTATCCCTCTCGGTGCTTGGTAGATCCCCTTTTAGATGGATCTATGCTGGTTTAGTATAATATCTACATGCATTGTTTTTTTTTTGGCTTTTAAGCATATATATATATATATATTTGGAATTAAAAATTTAAAGACACAGAATGTAAAACTAAGACAAACCCATTAGCACAAGGAGAAACACGAAGATCACAATGAGGTATATGTGACCTACTATACTTTGTCCACAAAAGAACTTATTAGGACAAAATTCCTATAAAGAGAGGCTCATTTATCTCTATATTTGAAATCAAAGGAGGGCATTTCTTATCTGAAAAGTGAACAAAATTCTTTTCTATAAAGGGGTGGTCTTCTGCTTAATGCTAATTCATTCTCTTACATACGAACACTTGGGGAAGAATATTAAAATTTAAATTATGTTAATTCATGCAAAGTAGGGTTCTCTCTGTCAACCACAAAGAGCGATTGAAAAATACCAAATATTTAGATAAGTTAGAAAAACAATAACAATAGTATCATTTGCGAGTAGATGTATCAAATGCCAATAGGTGTAGATGACTTGCCCAGGTTCGATTATCAAGGCATTTCATAGGGAAGCAATGGAAGTGTTGCCCATGTTCGATTATCAAGGAATTTCATAGGGAAGCAATGGAAGACATGCTTATGAACCGATGGTGAACCCATAAGTGGGCGATTTGTGTACATTGTTGCTGTATATATAACATGAGTAAATTTTGGGTATTAAGTATATACACATTTCTTGATACATCCAACTTTATATATCCTATTCCATATATATCGAAGTGTAAGTATATGTTTTACACTGCGTTTGGGTTTCTTCCTGATACATCCAAACTAATATAAACTAAATGATGTATATATCCTATTTATGTTTTACACTATGTTTGGTTTCTTCGTGATACATCCAAACTATATATAAACTAAATGATATATATATATAGTAAGGTATATTTTACATTGTACTTGGGGTGCCTATTGCTAACCATCCACAAGATTGATCTCATTGTGACCCAAATAATAATGGGGATTTTTTTTACAAAAACAACAAAATTTTCTTAACTGAAGAGAAGCAAAGTTTAGGGATGAGAAACCTAAAAATTTCTAGGTATTAAGAGGTGTCCAGGTGATAGCCTTCACCTGTGTTAAGCAAATAGCCTTGACTTGTGTTAAGCAAATAGAACACACAATGCCATGAATTTAGTACACATCTCCAATTTTCATATTTTTCTCAATGAAATCCCTGTTACGAACCCATACACATCTCTAATTTCCATAGTTTTCTCTATGAAATCCTTGTTAGGAACCCATCCAACTTTTGTGGAACCTGACAAAACAAACAAACATGCAAAAAATCAAATACTAGTTAACTAGCGAACTGAATCATTTGGGCTAACTAACAAATCGAATACCTCTTACTACATAGAACACAATCTCAAATCAAGATACCTAGGCACAAAAAATGACTTGGGTTCCATGCTAATGAAGACTATTTGAATATCATGAGGCTGTTTCTATCTTCAATATTTTCTTGGATTTCTCCCTGGATGTGCGCTTTCTTGACTTTATTGTGCAGTAATACCTCCCTCTCTCTGTGGAGCCTTCGCCGCCTCCCATGATGAAAACGTTGTGATGCTGAAAACACACATCATTGCTACAAATTAGAATCATGAGAACCAAGTGTTTATCAACATTTAAAGGGATACAACTAAGGAATATTAGGAGATGCAAATTACTTAAATACTTACTTCTGGTGGCAGACGAGGATGCACTAGTAATTTGTGATAGATAAATTGGTCCACTTCTACGCTATGCAAGATTCCATCAATAATACCACGGTTACAGCTACAATTAATTCAGAGTTAATATGCACATCTATAGATTAGGTATCTAGCACCTTACAAGAATGAGTGAAGCACAAATCTTCACCACAGGTCTCCTCAACGCCACGCAGAACCAACGCACTAGTCTTACGTTTTAATGTCGGCCACATAAATATGGTCTTCAAACTTTGTTGGTCTCTAAGCAGGAATACCACAAGCAATAGGTCACAGTGTAGGACACATGAAACTCCTCATAGCTACAAGAGTCAGTCATGAAGGAGGATGGAAGCAACCATCAGCAAGAGAAATAGGCTTCAGGCATAGCTTCATGGTGATGGATTCAATCACTTCAGTGCCTAGAGAGAGCTTCAGCATGGTGGAAAGAGGAGATGCAACAATACTAAAACTTAACACAGCAATATCTTGGTTCAACAGTATACAAGCTCCACACCGAGTCACGCTTCTAGATAGACATTCTTAGAGGGTAGAAGTCCACAATGGTCTCTATGTACAACACATTCAAGGAGGAGGAGTGGAAACTCCACGCTAGTCATCAAATGACATCTCCAACTGCACGACGCTCAAGGAATTCAACAAAAAAGTACTACGTTTAGTCTTTAACATTCAAACTTCAACAAGGTATCACATAGCACCATATGAGCCAACTCGATGCTCAAGAGAGCATTCACCAAGATGAAATGGCCAATGCAGAGATGGAGACACACATGGGTGCTCACATAGCATGAATCTTCAATCACTTCATTGCTGGTGCCATTGCTCATCATTTCACTCCAACGATTATGAGATTAGGGTTTAGGCACACAAGGAAAATAGTATGCAACAACAGAACTAGAGGAGTCTCCTTAGTTCATGGGAGGGATCAACTCCACATTGTTATTTCAGTACATAGCAATAATGTAGCTACAGTCTTCATATGCGTAATGTCAACAATAGTTGTAGGTCGAGGGTATGCAATAGAATGTTATGTGAAAAACTAAGAGTAGAAAGCAAAGAATCTTGTAGACCAGTAAGCACAGGAAGGACTTCTGAGCATAGGACAAAGTGCCAATTAGGTTTGATACCAATGTTCAGATGCCCAATAAGGCATACACTCAAATGAATACTCGAATGCTCTTACAAAGTGAACATGAAGAAGATCAAAATCCAAGTTAATGGGACCAATGTTGCCATGGATTGAATGAAAATACCCAATGGCAATTTGGAATAGTTCCATGATGAAACACCCAGAAATGATGTAAGGGAGGCACCTAAATAACCACTCACTATGCTAGCCAAGCATTGCACTGACATGAAAAGGGCCATAAGTGAGCCCTTGCAGCCAGCAAGGCATAGTTGAGCAAGCAGCACTATAAAGGGAAGTAATTTGAACTGAGCAATAGCTTCGACAAATGCAGACGCTCCTATAATATAAGCTTCATTTGGTATTCCCAATTGAATATTTAGTTGCTTCACAAGGAAAATGTTAGTTAACATAAATACTGACAAAAGAATCTGCACAAAGCAGACTAGCTTCCTCAATGGAACTTTCTTTAAGAAGCAATTGTAGATTTAACTTTAAGAAGCGATTGTAGATGTAACTTCCTAATAGAAGGATCATCTACCCAACCACCTTTGCAAGTGCCAAGATGTGTGGATGAATCTTCAAATGCTATGTGTGGTAGAAAAACATAGTTCCTATTAAAAGTGGTGTCATTCCAATAGATGCAACAAACCATGTAAGAGGATATGCAATTTCTAGTCTCCTTATGACTCCTAAAATATATGAGATCTGATTCTTGATGCTTCTCATTATAGACCTCTTCCTCCACTCTAGACCAATTATACCATTCATATATGCACTAGTAACTGATTTGTAAAAAGATGGTGCATCCTATGACTTACTCTTGATTGGGCTTGGATATTGTGAAACCTTAGTTTGCTTCATACTACAAAGACCGAAGGAGTACTCCCTGAAAATCAAGGAAGTCCCAATTTGAATGCTCAAAGGTAAAAGAAAAATGATGAACATAGTCCTTGCATCAACTTGGCTCACAAAAATCCCGCCAAATAAGTTACCCAGGACACTCGCTATAGCCAATGCCATCCATGCAAAGGATTAAATCTCACTTGATGAAATACCCTTGTCCTTTTTACCACATTCTGCCACTAAAGCATCAGTGGCTACCTCCATGACTGAGACACCGAGATTGCTAAGAAGTAGAAAGGTTGTCATAAAAGCAATTGGAAAACCTGCAGCTAGAATAATTGCAATTGATCCCCGTGAAATCGCTTGTAATAAGCCTAGAAAGTCAACAACCAGGGAAATATATTTTGTAGCTATGACTAGTAAAAGAAGCAATGTTGTTGTATGGCACATCATTTTTTTGGGTTGTGGTTGATAGATTTAATCCAGTTCCCATCAATACACTAGATCAGACAGAGATGAGCTTCTTACATAATGAGCTAGTGGAGGGAAGGAGAAGAAAAATGTTAAGGTGGATTTGGTACACGTTATATGTACAGAGAAAGACATTTGGTGTCCATGCATGGCAAGGAGGATGACAAAGGTTTGAGTTTAGGTTTTTTATTAACACTAAGGCCTCGAGTGCTGGACTTATCTTCGTGGATAGGTTTGAGGATCACAAAAATATTTAAAAACAGGCAATCATTATCCTCCATTATTGCTACATTAAAATTTGTGTTGTATTAAAACTTTGCTGATGAGAGCCTACATCCAGGTCTTGGGGCACAAGACCCTAGAGAAACGTCACCTGCACAAACCAATGAACATGCAAAAAAACAGTTTTAAAAAAATATTATTTAAAATACTTGAAAAGTAAACTATGCAAAAACTTTATAAATCACAAAAAATTTCATGTGAACCCCCAATTAATAGGCCTGAGCGATTCATATATATCCCCTTATTGGGGACATAATAAAACATTAGAAGCAATGACTGAAAAACTTACCGTATGTATAAATAAAACTAATAGGAATGTGTTTGATTATTATGTCATGAAATTGGTGAAACTAATTAAATTAGTTTGTTGAATGATGTAGCACAACACAAGAATTATTATACCGCATTTCCAAAAATAGTATTGAGGAATTTGGGTATGTCACAAGTGGTACCAGAGCGGAGAAACATCACTACGACCTAATGGAGTTGCTAATGTACATGCATGTTGTGTACTCTGTTAAGAATTCATTATTTTAAATGCAAATTGTTGCAGCAAGAATTTATTAGAATGCATACTATAGAAAGAATGAGTTAAGCTAGTATACTTGAAGGTTATGATTGATAGTGGCAAGTGGACATATGTGTAAATGTGTCACTTGGTAAAAGGAATTGAGATAATTCTTGATATGTTTATCTCTGTATGTGTGGTAAAAAAATATTCACATTACGTTATAGACATCATGATTACATCTTAGGTGTGTAAGTATTAAGAAAGATATGCGAATGTAACTTAATGCATTATGATTTTAATAGTAATGTAAATTGGCATACCTATGCAAAAATATGCTCGTGATATTTTCACATGCATAATGTTGAGTAAAGTGCAAGTCTATGTATAGCTTGTTGAATTATTATAGAAAGGTTAAGTGCATGGTATCAATACATCAAGTCAAGGGTGTTGAAGAGAACACATGATGAAGTAAAGTTAGTGGTAGCACAAAAAGTTTAATGTATATTGAAGCTTATAGAAGCTAAGGTATGCATTATGATTAAGGTGCAAGTCAGTGAAAGGTACATGCAAATGTAGTTATGACTAAGTTTGTCAAGAAAGTAATGCATTAGAGTACACAAATAAATATTTGTTGCATCAGTAGTTTATGGAAACTCAAAATAGGAACTCATTGTTATATTTTATGTCCTGATTCATGTAAAAAAATAATTTTATGATGTAATAATTTATGGAAAGAAATTGTGAGTAAAGTATCTAGGTACACATGGTTGCAAGAAACACCGCCAAATGGGAATAAGTAAGATAATCAACAACAGAAGATAATTTCGCTGGTGGAAAAGGTCATTTCTAGAATGAATATGATTTCGTAATTATTCTTAAACATTAATTAAGATGTTATTATAAGGTTATTATATGAATAATACATTGCATTTTACAAAAACATACTTCACGTGACTCGATATGCTAAGAATATATTGCAAAAAAAGAAGAAGAAATAATTAGTATATTTAGAAATTTTTATTAATGTACTTAACAATAGTAACTATTATGGGAATGATCCATGGTGTAAATGGCATATCTGTGATAAGGAAATTAATAAATAGAACTTTTGTAATGGTTTACACATATTTTGGAAGATACTAGAAATATCAAGTCATGAAAAATGATAATACAATGTTTAGCATATTGGATTTGTAATGTTGTTAATCGAGTCTTAGAGGAATTAAACAAACATGCCTTGATGTTGAGTAGCTAAAATATAGAACATCAAGATTATTGAGTTACCAAGTTTATTTGGTGTCGAGCTGGTAGCCTCAGGAGCATCAATATTGTTTAAAATTATTATAGTATTGGTTTTATGTGGAGCTGGTAGGCTTCATAACATTGGATATAATCAATGATGAGTATGGTATTTCATGTATCGAATGTTTATTTTTGAAAAAGTATTAAATATATGCCATTGTGTCTTGAAATGCTTTGAGGTTATTACAAGTAATGAGCTATGGAATTTCTAATAAGAACATAACTTAAGAGATGAATATGAACATATGAAACTTGGAAAATAAGGATAAACTTCATACAATCAACAACTAATCAAAGAAAGAGATATGAAACTTTTGAGCTAATCACTGAGGATTCCCTCGGTTATAAGGCTCTTAAACTTTTAAGAAAACCTTTATGCACTAAACATATCTATTTAAGGCATAATATTCAAAATGAACCAACTAATGAAAATGAAGAATAAAATGAATAATAAAAATGTAAATAAGCAAGAGAAACAAGGGTTTTGTGTTGAGCTTGTTGGATTTGGAGCACCTAAATTGTTTAGAATCATTATCATATTTGAGTTTGGTGTTGAGATTGTTGGATTTGGAGCAGCTAACACTCTCTATGAAAGAACAAAAAAAGAAGAGGAAACCATTGAATTTGGAAAGAGCTTCAAGGCTCTATGATATTTAAGCTTCCATGATCAGGAAAATTGGAGCTTTCGGGATCTGTAATATTTGAGCTTCTATGCTTAGGAAAATTTGATCTCTTAGGCTCTATGATATTCAAGAGCTTCCAAGATCAAGAAATTTGGAGCTTTTAGGCTCTATGATATTTGAGCTTCCAGGATCTGTGATATTTGAGTTTCCAGGCTCAAGAAAATTAGATCTTTCAGGTTCTGTAATATTTGAGCTTCTAGTCTCTGTAAAGTTAGAGATTCAGTGATCTTTGCATTGCCTCTTTCATCAAATTTTTGAGGTGCTTGAGGAGGGAATGTAAATAGGTTATATTTGATTTATTGGATAAATCAAAATATATACAGGATGAGGAGGCCTATATATGAACAGGTGGTTCCATTAGGGCATGAACCTCATGTATATATGTCAGTACTTCTAAATGAATATTTCAGCTAAAAAATTCTTCATAACATCATTACCATAAAAAATATATGTGTGTTAATATTACCTTTGATATTTTACGCACTATGATATGATTAATAATGAAGTATTGGCTACAAATTTATACTAGGTAATCCTCACATGACACATGTAATAAAAGGATTGTTGCTATGTGCATTGCTAATGCTTTTAGATTATTATATGTTTCAAAATATGTGAGAAAATTATGATTGTGCATATCTTATGTTAGCATGATATGATTACTTATGTTGCGAAGCAAAGTTGAAATGATTAAAGGTAGATGAGAAAAAATACTACCATACTAGAGGTATGGATGTAAAAAGTTGAATTTAAGGAAAGTTATGTGCCATAAGATGAAATGCATGAATGCATGTCTGGAAGATGTTGTAGGTACATATTTAAGGGTGAAACTAATCTTCAAAGAGTTACCATGAAAAATGACAACAATATGTTGCAAAAGAAATTACTACTTATGATTCTGTTAATTTCAAAAATAATACCTATGCATGTGTTTTATGATAAAAATTGCAAATACCTCATAATGCTTGGGTTAAAAACAAGTTAAGAATGACAATAGAAAATGAAGATAATAAAAAGCATGCCAAAAGAAAGCGAAGCTAACTAAAGAATAATATTTGAAGGTGAAGAATAATTTTGAAGATCATGAACACCGAGGACAATATTTTTTATAAGGGGGAGGATGTAATATCCCCTTTGATACCCCAATCCTACTGTAACATAAGAAAAAATGTAACTGTACATCACTATAAGTATTGTTATACATTTCCTAAGTTGTAAATCGAATTTCTAGACTTAGGAGACTGAAGGGCTTGGCACAACAAAACGATAGGGATGTTTAATTTAGCAAAGATTAGGATCCTCAGGCCTGAATGAATTCAATGTGAAAGAAGCTTGTAGGAGAGAGAAGAAATTCAATGTAAATTGATCAAACATTCATGGTGAAAACTGAACAATCGAGACAAACAATTTGGTTAGCATTAAATTACATGAATTATCATTAACCTCTATGTAATATAATGGTGATACAATATAAAGAATTTGAATTCCTTAGGTAGGATTCGAAATCACCAACTTGGAATGACTCTAGTGCTAACTCAATGTAAAATCACCACTAGAGCTAACTAATGGAACTCCAGACAACTGAATTAGTTCAGAACTAGTTAAATAATCTAGGTAGGTGAGAAAATTCACCCAACCTCCATTAAATCATGAAAATTGGTTCTATACTAAATAAATATGAACTAACTAATGGTAATCAGATCATAACTGAACATAATTGAACACCGACTATGGTCAACTACTAGTGACTGTTGGTGGCACTCAAGGTGGAGTCCTAAATTAAAGGGATTGGGATTCAGAGCTCCTAAACTGATGTAGAATGGTGCATCAAGTGTTAGGTAGGATACATATGAGTTCCCTGTGGCACTAGTTAGGTGGAAATAAAATTCTAATCCAGGAAAATAAAATTAGACTATGGTGGTCAAGGGAGGATTAATTAATCAATCCTAACACCCCCCCTTAATAACAAAATAGACAACCTATGCCCTGGAAACTAAGACCAAAGGTCACCCATACAATTTAAATGCAAAAATGACTACTTAAAAAACCGAGGAAATGGGTAAAAACTCATGGGAACCATCCCTTTGAAAATAAGTAGGAAAAATAACTGAATCAAGCCTTTACACTAAGAAGAGATATGATATATACAAATATATTTTTATTGAAGGAATTGGTGAATATGTTTTCAATTTTCTCCTCTATAGGGAAATAATTTAGAGTGATATCCTTACTATGCACTAGTTCCTGGATGTAGTGCATGCAGAATTCAATGTTATTGCTCCCCAACTTCTAAACTAGATCACTATATATCTCGATTGCAATATGACTATCACAAAAGATGTCTACTGAAGGATAAGTGTGAATTCCAAACTGTGTTAGAATCCCATGTGGAAAAAATGCCTAAATAGTTCCATTCAAATCCCCCCCGATACTCTACCTCAGCTGAAGAAAGAACAAGAATTGCTTGCTTCTTTCTTGACCAACAGATTGGTCTAGATCTCAACATGAAAACAAATCCTTATGTATATTTCTTGTCAATACTACCACCAACCCAGTCTGAATCAGTAAAACCAATCAGATGTAATTGTGCACCAGCAAAATAGGGATCCAAAACTCCCTTGTACCTTGCACATAATTCAAGATGTGCTTTGTTACTTTCCAATGAAGCTCATGTGGCTTCTGCATGCATATGGAAGTATCAGTCACAACAAAAGATAAATATGGCCTCGAATGGATGGGATACAATAGGATACCATTCAACTTTCTATAGTGTACTATCAACGATTGGTGTGGAACCACCTTCTTCCAACCTAATGCCAGATAAGAAGGGGGAGGGTCTTGCTTTACAATCAGTCATGTGGAATCTTCTGAGAAAGTATCCTATGTATCTAGATTGTGTAATCATGATTCTGAAAGCTATTTTATTTGCTTAGATATCAATAAAATACCTTAACAATCGTAGATCAATCAAAGCTAACTTGATGCCTCTTAATCCAACAACTAAGCCACTAGTAATCAGCAAGTATTCCACATTTAGAAAAATCACCAGCAAGAATCTCCCCTTTCACTGGATGTAGACATTATAGTTAGACTTGCACCTCTCGAATTTATGTGACATTAGGAAGGAATCCATCTGGGAATACCATGCCCTTCAGGATTTCTTAATCTCATAGAGATATTTCCTTTGTTTGTAAACCAAGGAAGATTCTTTAGTGTACCCCTCAGGCTGTCTCATTTACATATCCTCTTCCAAATCACCATGGAGGAAGGGACTCTTCACTTCCATGTGATGTACCCCCCACCTCTTCAAAGTTGCAATGACCAAAACTATCCTTAAGGAGTCCATTATTGAAACTGGATAAAATGTCTCATTGTATTCCAGTCCATGGACTTGTGAGTACCCCTTTACCTCTAAACAAGACTTGTAATTGTTAGTGGTTCCATCACCTGCTAGCTTGGTCTTTGCATTGAACTAACTTCCTACCAGAAGGAAAAGTGAGAAGCTCCCAGGTCTTATTGTCTTGTAGCAAATCAAAATCATCATCCATGTTTATCTGTCATCTTGGATCATGTAAATCCTCTCTATAGCATTGAGGATCTGACCCCCTCATCATGAAGCACCTCTCTTGGAGAAGTGGATATATACGGAAGAGTGAAATGTTTTCATCCTAATATTGAGATATTTTCCTTGTTATCTCATCTAGATCCCCAACACTGTTACCAATAGCTTCAATTATATTTTGGGCCCATTTAGGACTTTGAGTGGGAGCATGTGCTAGATATGGATCTGGATCTACTTGAGGTTCATTCTCAACATCGAGATATTGATCATGTTGATCCTACTCTTTGGACTCTGAATTTGAAATATTAGTAAAGACATCATTATCAGCAAATGGATTTGATCGAGTAATTATACCTTCTTTAGATGGATGTGGATCTTGGACTTCATGTTCTTAAAATTGAACACTGCACTCTATGAAACACTTTTTCGTTTCAATATGCATGAGTTTTTATGACTTTGAATCATCTACATATCCTAGCAGTATGCATTCACTACTCTAAGCTTGGAAGGATTTCCTCTTGTTAGTAGGAATTCTGGCCCATGCCTTAGATCGAAAAACCCTCAAATGTGATACATTGGACTTATGTCCCATCAATGATTTGAAAGGAGTGACCCCAATCACTGACTTGTGAGGAACTCTATTATGTATTTATGAATCACAGTTCACTGCTTCAACCAACAAATATGGAAGAACATTTATTGCTTCAAGAAGGAACGTAGCCATCTCTTCATATATCTATTCCCTTAAGCTACATCATTCAGTTATGGTGTGATGGGACTAAGTCTTTCATTTGAATATTTGTTGAAGCACACAACTGCTAGAATTATCTTTTGTTGTACTCTTATCAATTATTTTAGCTAAGTTCTTTGATCTTCTTCCCAATAGTGTTCTCATCTAAGCATTTGAAATTTTTAAAGGTGCCAAACACCTCAGACTTCTGCTTAAGAAAGTAGATCCAACAATACATTGAGTAGTCACCAATGAAGGTTAGAAAATATTTGGATCCATTCATAGACTCTCCAGGAATTGGTTCGGAGACATGACTGTGAACCAAGTCAAGAACAGAGGCATATATTATTTCCTTCCCAAACTCATACCTTCGCTCTGGGTTCTCACCTACCAATCAACCATTACAGAACCCTTCATTGGACATGATGAGAGGAAATCCCTCAACCATCTCTTCATTATGAAACTGTTGGAGACATTTGAAATTTAGACGGACAAATATTTCATGCCAAATCCTTCCTGTTTCAGTAGTATGAGCCAATATGACACTAGGATATGAATTAGGAATAAAGTGAGAAAAATGATATGCCTTGAAGGCATGATTAGAAAATCCTTTCACTATCAAATTCCCAATAGATATTTCTGATATTTCCACTGTGTCAGGATCAAATGTGACTTTCTTCTGTGAGACACTATGAGTCATATGGTATATAAAGAACATATTTCCTAGCATGGAAGGGACATAGAGCACATTATTGAACACTCCATGCTCAAATTTGATGGAACCTTTCCCGACATATAGGATTTGTGATTCATATCCCATGTGGATTCTTGGTCCCCTAGAGATATACAAAGAAAATAATAATTATTTGGATCCAACTATGTGGTTGGAGGCTACAGAATCAATGAGAAATGCTTGTTACTACGAAAATCTTTCCTTCAGATCATGACACCTCTCATGATCTTCAATCTTATTTTCGGCATCAGACTTCTTTGCAACTTCAAGAAGGGAAATATTGTTCTTTTGAAGGATCCTAGACATACGTTCTATGGTTTGGTTCATACATAGATTCTCTAGATGATTTCATCTCTTGCAGTAAGAGCACTTGGCGTTGTCAAACTTCTTGTCCTTTTCGTTCTTGGAAAATGAGGCTCCTTCTGAAGGATTCTACTTATCCTTATGATTGAAATCAATTTTATTCTTCTCTTTTCATTTATGGTTCCCTTTTGTTTGGGCATTCTTAGTCTCCCCAACTAAGAGAGACGAATTCTTGGAGGATTTGAGAGATCCCATCTATATCAACTTTTCTTGTTCCCAAATAAGATATTTTGTGAAGGAATCAAGGGATAACCTTTTCCAATTAGGAGCTGTGTGTTTCCCAAAGTGAAAGGTGGATACGAACCCTAATAATTTTGGGCCAATTTTCTCATAATTGAGAGCACTAATTGCTCATAGTTTTTATCAATCCCACGCTACTTGAACTGCATGGAAAGGAATTTGAATTTTGACAAAATTTGTTGTATAGTTTTCAATTTACTAGGATGTAGTGCTATCGGATCATTCTCTAGTACATGTCCCCTTATCTCATCCTCATTTCAAAATAAGTATTTGAGCTTCTCCCATAGTTCCTTTGTATTTTTTAGTCCTTCGGAACAGAATAGTAACTCTCTGGAGATGTGGATGCACATGAAGCCAAATTCTTCATCCAGCTTGTTCAGATACTTCAACTTTTCAAGAGGATACTGAGGTTCGACCTCACTACCCATGGTGACCCTATATACACCCTTTTTTCATAATACTATCTACATATCATTCATCCAATCAAGTTATTTGAAGGGTGTGAGGAACCTGGGAGTCAAAACTATTGAATTCTCCATCTTATAGCTTCAAGGAACAACTTATTCTTCAAAAAATATTCAATTTGCTTGCAAAAAAACTTCAATTCAAAATAAAACCAATTAAAATGCTCTCCACTTTGACATGTGCACTTTCTCTGGGTGCATCACACCTGGATAGACTTCTCTAGACAGAATCCAGAGGGAGCAAGGCAAGAATACCAGGAATTATGTGGAACCCAATTGCTTCTGGTACATCAATGGAAGTTTTTGATGTTTGAAGCTAGCATTAATACTTTCTCTATTACCATGTTTAATTTACCAAAATTTAGGATCCTAAGGCATGAATGAAATCAACGTGAAAGATGGTTGTAGGAGAGAGAAGAAATTCAGTGTAAATTGATCAAACATTCATCGTGAAAATTGAACAACCAAGAGACAAAATTTGGTCAGTGTAACATTACATGAATTATCATTAACCTCTTTGTAGTACAATGGTGATACAATAGGAAGAATTCAAGTGCCTTAGGTCTGGCTCAAATTCACCAACTTGGACTAATTGTAGGGCTAACTCAATGTGGGAAAATCGCCACTAGAGCTCACTAATGCACCTCGGAACAAATGAATTAGTTCACAATGAGTTAATTGATCTAAGTATGTGAGAAAACATGCCCAACCTCCCTTAAATAATGCAAAGTGGAATTATACTAATTGAAGATGAAATAATTGATGGGAATGAGATAAAACCTGAACATAACTGAACACCAACTAGGGTCAACTATTGGTGACTACTGGTGGCACTCAGTGTGGATTCCTAAATTATAGGTATTGGTCTCTAAAGATCCTAATTGTGCATATTGGCACATCAAGTGTTAGGTTAGCCCCATATGAGTCCCCCATGGAACTAGTGACGTGGAAACAACCTCCTAAGCAAGGAAAATATAATTAGGCTATGGTGGTCAAGGGAGGATTAATTAATTAATCCTAACAAGGGGAATAAATCCACTAGGAGAAGACGTAACTGAATAGGAAGCCATGTTGTTTTATTTCAGGGGTAATATTGGTGCCAAAGGAACTTGAATAAAATATCGTTTGTTAATATTCTCTAGATCACTTACCTTTTTAATTGTTTCCCTAAACTAAGGATAGTGGATTTTTGACGCAAGCTTTTAGTGAACTCCAATAACCTACCTATTAGCATAAAATGAAATACTAAGTGATCCTAAATTAAATTTAGTGATTATTCTACATAATATTACTATTATCTTATTTTTAAAAGGGCTGTCAGAGAAAACAAATTCCCCAATGGAAAGAAACTAAGTTTCTTCCATTTTTCTTGGATTTCACCTTGAGGGCAATAATCTTATGAGAAAAGTATTATTTTGAAAGTATTATACAAAATGCATTATATATATGTGTATGTGTGGTCTTTTAAGAAATTGTTTGTTATAATTGATTACACTAGTGATTCATTATGGTATTACATATATTATAAATAATTACAATGTTGCTATGGAATGAAGAATTAAGTGTTACTAAAGACTAAACGTTGACATAAGTATAACAAAATATTTCGTTGTATATATAAGTGCTATGGTTTCCTTCTGATTGATGTTTTTGCGTGGGTTAGAGCTTGCACAGATTATATTTTTATTATGTGTGAGAGCTTGCACAGATTATATTTTTATTACGTGCGAGCATTATGGGAAGGGAAGGACGCCACCCAATCTCTGGTCCTTATTATTTATTTTAACGAGGATCTCTGTGTGAACGTTGTTGAAAAGGAAGGGCACAACCCAGTCCCTTGTCCCTCATTTGCAAGTGGTATTTTAACTATCTTATTTTAGGTTCAATGTGCTAGCTCTATGGGAAGGGAACGATATAGGTCTGGTTCCTATTTTGAGATTATGTGTATAGAAAAGAGGAGAAGTCTGTTTCACTCTTCTCTTTTACTGTATATATTATATATATGACACCTGAAAAGAAAGGTGTCCTAAGAGCTATTTAATTTGAATAATTATCATCTCGAACTCAGACTTCCAGTTTTCGGGCCCCACCTCCAAAATATTTAAAAAATTTGAAGTTGGTATAAGATACACACATACATGGATTAAATGGAATTTATGGTTTAAAATGACCAAAGTGAACCACTTTAAACAAATTGGAAAGCCCTAAATTGACATCAATCTAAGCTAAGTTTGAACCTATTGCCATGATCTCCGAGAGCTTTCATCCTACAAGTAACTTTCTAGAGTTACATTTTTGGTTTTTTTGCAGGCATTATATTGTTTTCATTAACTCTATCACACCTATAAGAAAATTATTTCAGCTTATATTTTTCTATTTCCGTGCAAGATTGCAAACGAAGGCATGGAAAAAAGAAGCAGGTCCGAGTCCCCAATGGAGGATTTAAAATCAAAAGACCATAAATTTGGTTTCTTCTCCAAAGCAAATGCTTAAGCATCAGATACCATATGTCTTGATTGGGTTAGGATCTATGCTATTTTTGATAGAAATGGTTTCTTGGAGTTCCAAGATGATCCACTTATTTACCAAAATATTAGTAATTCCCAATTTCATGCATTTGCTTCTTGTCCCGTAGTCTTACCATACACATACGTGGTTAAATGGCTCATTTTTTTTGTGGACGTGGTGACTAGCTATTTCAGAGATGCTAACAAAATTTGATTCATTAATACCAAACCTGATACTTTTGCCAAGATATATTAACTCAAGGCCCCACAACAACTACTTACAAAATTATAAAAGCATTCAAGGAAAATATTGAGCCGGAGGTCCTACTAAAGACCGAAATGGTTGATCTAGCACTTTTATTCTCAGAATGAATCGAAAATACCCAATTTCCCTTCTCAGAGAACCCTGCAAACTATCGACATCAATGCTTTGTATATTCTATGGAGATGAACAATGTTCATATTTGTAACTAGAATGTAGTCCGTTGGCTTATTATGTGGCAACTACAGGTGCAATTTTATACTAGGCACATATATTTTCAATCACTTTCAAATATGCAATTGTCTAGGTTCAGAAAACCCCATCCACCAAGAAACCTAGTTTTTATTTATCTATATATCGAATGGATGTGGTGTGTTACTCATTCGCTTTTCCAACCTTGGGATGGCATTAGATAAGAGAAATCCCCCATACATATTCACTGCTCAAATCTATGGGAATACAACTACAAGAAACACATATATGACATTTGTGACAAGTTTACCAACGTTGTTCACTTTTCCATCTTTAATAATAATGTTCCCCAACTTTGAGACAATGCCATATCTCTGATAGCTACTATGGGATATTGGTATACCTTGGAGAACTTCACTTATCTTATAATTTGGGGAAGCAATATAGTTCATCTATTACCTAGGGTAGTTCCTCACATGATGGCACTTGTAGAATTTGCATTTCAAACAGTTATGGATGGGGTTCACAGTTAAATTTATTACAAGAAGAGAGGAGCATGACCAAAGTTCCTAATATATATTGGACATTTAACAATTCAACATGTAACACATGGAAGCCTCATTAGCAAAGATGATATTGCTTGTAGAAAAGAGAATACAAGACCCTAAAGGATTTGTTCTAGGCTTATTTTCTCAGGCCGACCTAAGGAAATCATCCACACATGACAAATTATCTAGATAATTTTAGTTTTAAAAACTTCCATAGGTTTGAATAAGTCATAAGGAAAGTAACTGATCTAGTTCAGAGAGTCGTATCCATGAGACTAATTAGAAAGAGATGAAACTAAGTTTTTTGGAAGAAAGAAACAATTTCTTTGAACAAAAAGAAAATTAAAAGAAAGAAAAAATGTAGACAACTAAATAAGCTAAAGAGACTACACCTACTACTATAAAAACTAAATAGAAGTTACAGTTGGAGAAGAAATAGGGAAAACAACATGTTATTGGTTATCCCCCTTCTTCTCCCATTTCAAATTTGAACACATTGATGCAGAAGTATCATAACCTATAGGGTAAGTATGCTTACACTAGATGTGTTTATCATGTTGATTCTATTACTAAGGTCTCACCAAACGTTTTTTCAAGATATAAGGAGAGGGTAATTCTACTAATCAGGCTCCCAAAAGAGTTACAAGGAAAATTATTGATTTAGAAAATGAACACCCTACATAAATTATTAGTCCAACACAAGTTATCCAAGAACCATAAATTACTATTGTTCCTCAATATTCCCAAGTTATTAGTGATGATAGAAAAAATGAAGAATCTACAGAACCAATTGACCAAAATACCAATCCCGATACTACCTCTCTTGATCCTGATTCCAAACACGACCCATTGATTCTCAAACCCTATGAAATAGAAGAAACCATCCAGTAGGATATATTAGCAAGAAAACATAATAGTACTCCTCTACATACAAAATATTACACTCTGATCAAAGATACCCAACCTCAGGTAACTAATCTTACTACAATTACTGAAGGACAAGGCAATTTTCTTGAACCTTCCCAGATAGTTCCTTCTTCTCATTACCTATCATTACCCACCATCAATACCAGGAATCTATTACCTTATATAGCTCAAGAAACAACATGTTTTTGAGAGGAAGTTGTAGTGGTGTTGGGATATTATTATTTTAGCAAAAGAAAAAAGGCCATAGTTTAAAGAGGTTCCAAAAGAAGAAAGGAAGCACAAACTATGGAAGAGAGTATTTCAAATAAAATCATTTGGAAATCATCTTTTGATGATCCTCATGGTGGAGTCGTGGAAGTAACTAGTGATATGTGTTCTTTTGCACGAGCCAACTAGAATTATGTATCTATTTTAAAAACAACACTTGATGAAGAAAGAGAGAAAAATATAAAGTTACAAAATGAGAAAGAATCTCTACAAGAGAAACTAAATCAACAAATAGAACAACTTAAAGTTAAATATGTTGCATAGCTGCACAGATTGAAAGATCAGATTTAATAATTGACTAGGAAGAAAGGAATTGCATAAGTAGACGTAATCAAGTAGGCAACTGAGCCCTTTGATCTTGAAATCCAGATGGAGGAAAACATGAAGTATAATACTTCCTTTGTGTTTTTCAAGCTTACTATTCAGGAATTTAAGGATGAAGCAATTGTCTACAATGAATATTTAAATACAAATGTATCCCATTTTTCCAAGGGCTTAATGAGATATAGGATGACCTTAACACTTTTTATCTTTTACAAACATATTAGATGATCATGTAAGCATGAATAAGAAAGTTTATTCCTCTTTAAGAAATTATGTGAATGGAAGAAAAATACAAAGAATGCTCCCCAAGATATACCTCACCTTGAACCAATGAAGAGTAGAAAGGTTCGAATATCTATAAAATCCTGGGAATTTGTTTGTGATAACCTAATCAAATAATCATGAAGGGTCAGAAAATCTGCATGAGGCAGTGTATGTTAACTTATGAACTTATGGATGTTTCAGGCATGCCAACTTTTGATGAGATAGTTGACACTGAACTAGCTAACCTTAAGATCACCAAATTAGAAGAGTTGAGAGATCAATCAGTTGATACATTTCAAAACATGTCTCAAGTAGATATCTCTTAGTTTAATTTGTTCATCATAAATTGAGCTAAAATTTGAGCTATTTCACAAGGTTTTATTGATAGTTTGTCGAATACAAGTTTACATAAAGTTAGATATCTGAAATGTAACTCTAAACTGCAATTGGATCATTCCAACTATCAAGATATCACCAATATGTGGGATGTTTACTCAAAGTGGAAAAACTTTGTTACCTATTCTTGTTAATATAGGCGATAGTTATGTCTTAGATAGTTGTTGTTAAGGAATTGATTCTATGGTTGGGATTGAGTCCACCAACATACTAGGGGTTTACAGACACTGATAGATGTATAATATTTCGAAAGTATAATTTTAAACAAGGTTTCAAGGGTTAGAATGGTTCATACCTCATACATTGAAGGTTGATGCAAGTTTCCTCTCTGTATCTCCTCTTTAACTCCAACCAAGAGACCTACAAAACAACTCCAAACCTTCCTCAAACTAATTTGACCACATATAAAAGAATGATAATCAAGATAATATGAAACCCTAATCTCATCAACATCAACATATGATCACAAACTAAGATTCAATATCCATTACACAATTATTTGGAAAGGGAAGAACATAAAATATTTATTAATTAATAGAAGAAGTACAAGATATACTTTTTCCTCATGCAAGGCACCTCGTGAAACCTTCGATCTAGATCTCTTGCTTCTCTCCTCCAAGATTTGCAATAAAGGAAGATGACAATTAAGGAAAAGGTGGGGGAGGCGGCGGGGGGGGGGTGGATGAGTGTCCCAATTCCACCAACATAACAATACCAAAAGATAAATCCCCTTCACGGTCCCCTCTCCCTCTCTTATATAGAAATATGAATAGTTAGGGTCGAGGATAGGTTAGTTACAACCAAGCAGGCAGTTCCAAAACCACCCAAAACACCCGAATTTTGAGAATTTTATATATTTTGAACACTTTAAGGGATATATGCGAGTTTCCCACTAACAAATCATATATACACATTTGAAAAACATAGTTTTACCACTAACGACTTGCATATGGGTCAAAAAAGGCATTGTTCAGGGTATTTGCAAGAGTTTTTAGGAGTTGGTTTGTTCTGCAAAGTTGTTCCTTGGTTCGATACCTTTCAAATAGTCTAGAAAAGAGGTTAAATGGAGCTACAAAACTTATTATATGGCCCTTCCATATAGAAGTTTCCTTTCAGTGACTAACAATAGTTTTCAAGAAGTGTCTTCATGCGACAAAACATGTAAATGTCGTCATGGATGGAGAAGTGCCATTTTTGGCTATAACATATGCCCCCTAGTTATTAGGTTAAAGGGGAAGAAGATAAACAAAATATACTATAAATAGGTAATGGCTGACTCATGGATTCAAAGAAAATGGTGAATCCAAGATCATAGGCTCAAATGAAGGTACCTGAAACAAAGCTAAATGTCATATAAAATGATATTTAGTACATATATGTCCATATAAAAGTGATCTCCAAAAAGATATAAGGTGGATCCAACATGTGTATAAATGATGTAACTATCATGGTCACACAAAATGTCAAAAGGAGCCATGTGAAATCTAAGGAGTCATGACCACAAATAAACAACGTAGATCCATGCTCAATAATAAATCATAGCCACAAGAATACAAGGTGGATCTTTGTCTCAACAATTGTCATATGAAGTGTGACAAGGTCTTGCACAACTCGGGAAATAGAAAAAGATAATGATGCTACTTTTGACCAAAGTTCTTCAATCCAACCTTCCCAAAGGTACGAATCCTAACCATGTGAATAAATAATTTGACATCGAACATGGAGGAAACCATTTGAATACCAGTCATGGATGAAAACCATTAAAATATGTGAGGGAAACCATCAATAATGAAAATGGTCCTCAAGGTACCTAGTACATTCTAACAATTGTGAATAAATGGTCTTGAAGTCGAACACTTGAAGAATCCATCGAGTAGGGAAAATTAAGTTATTCCCACTACCCAATAGCAATGGAAATTGTCATTGATGACTTCAATCCCCAATGTCCTAGCATAAACTATAAATCTCATTCCTAGAGAAAGATGTGTTGAATTCGATAGGAATATACTTGTTGTAAGGAAGGCATTAAAGAATGTTGCACCATCCAACACGAGGTAAATCAAATATTGATTGGATATAGAACTGGTACAAATCTTTTCAACAAGCACCTACAAAGACTTGATGTATTGAACTGATACCATGGGGTGGCCAACAGAAAAGTTCAAGGAAACTGCAGAATGGCCGACAAAGGTTTTATCCTTTAAAAAGGAGCATGGAACAATAGTGACTTAGGCATCTTTTTGACACCAAGGGACCAACGATACAAATCTGCAATGTAGGAGACATTGATATATTCTCCATATAATTGAAAAAGTAACTAACCCGAGGAGTAAAAACTTTGAGATTAGGCATAATCCTAAGGAAAAAAAATAGAAACCAACTGTTGATAGACTAAAACTAGTGCTTTGTTCAGGGATGAAAAGACTTGTTGCCATAATATAAAATACATTTAAATGAACTTCCCTTTCCTTGTTTCTTGTAAAGGTTTCACAAGTCCAAGAAAGCAAAGTCGGGACCTTCTTCATTGTTAACAAGCTCAAAGAAGAGATAGAATAATGGTTGCTAAAGCAATGAATCATGGATTTTACGAGCCCAAATTAGTGGATGCTCGATGAAGTTTTCACAATTTGAGAGTCTGAAAATTCCAAATAAGACTATACGGGGAGACTTTTTCATAAGGTTAGTCTCCTAAATCCAAAAAAGTATAAAATTCTCCAGACGAGAACTCTCTTAGCTCAAGAGAGCTAAGACATTCCTTTTTCATAGTTACTCATCAAGGACTGAAAAAGGGTTAAACTATCACCATATCGATGCTCCATCAAAAGAAAGCATAAGGCTTTAGTTTAACGAGTGTGAAGGAAATAAAGATCACTCGATGTTTTTGTCCTAAATTTTTAGCATGAATGACAATGGAATAAAGAACGCTCGAAATATTTTTCATAGTTTAATCTAGAGCATGAAAAAAAAGTGAGCTCAACTAGGTTCTTTTTTCATAAATTTAGTCTACCGGGCCCAAAAAAGAGACAAACCTATAACTGGGAATACTCATCCAGCCACAATCTACTAGAGTATTCCTTTTTTGTTAGTAATCAACATGGTCCGATAAAGGGTTAAACTTATACCAATGTGGATGTTCCTTAACATCCTTTAATGAGTATGAAGAGACACACAATCTCGACAATTTAGTTATGTTTAAGGATTTAGACCAAATCTTAAAGGTAAATCCATACCTTTCCCGTAAAGTTTTAACGATCCCATAAAAGTCAACTCATGGCCTCCTTACTATTTTTAACGAGATTGAAGGAAAGACAAAATAATTCTCTAAATGCGAGGAGACATGTGTCATAGGAATGTGGAACTAGTTCCAAGCATGAGGAACAAACCTAAGCATAGTGCAAGGAACATGAGCAATGTCACGTCGCGTCTCCTCTACTCGCCGAGAGAGAGGATGCGACTCAACTGTTGTTGCTACTATCAGGACGACAATCTAGCCACATGATCAAAATAATAAAATGCATTGAAATAAAATACATATGCAAATGTATATTTCATTAGAATACAACAGAAGAAAAATACATTCAACACACTCAAGCATTCAACATGTTCATGATAATTTAAAACAAATATAGTTGCAGAACTTAAATACACAAGAAATACTTATCTTGAAAAGAATTTGTCCCGCAACTAGCTATGTCGTTGCAACGTTCCACCCAACCATAGGCCAGTGTGCTCATCAATCACTCAACACCATTGCCACCCACGATATGGGCATGATTTACAGAAGGAACTAGGGAAGAGCAGGCTCACACATAACCAAATACACATCAAAACTCAACTAATACAAACACAATTGGGTTTATCAGGCTGCTAAGGTAGTGGATAGGAGAATTGCTAAGCTAGTGAGCTCAACCAAAGAGCTATGGACACCTACACAAGATCTGGCTTGGTCTCCACAATACCTACACACCCAACACATGGAAGTGTTCCTTTCACTGCTACACAGTCCCTCAGGCCATACCTTCCCTTCCAGTTCTCTTCAGGGTGTGTATAGAATAATAATCATCCCCTCTTGATCTCTCTGTGAGGTTTCTCTCTTCACTAGGATTATCAAGCAAATTCTTTCCTCTTCCATTCCTAACAGTTCATACCAAAGAAAGGATTTACAGAAAAACAAAACACAAGTGCTGGGTATGGACAAAAACATTTTGCAACCAAAAACATATAGGAAAATGGGGAAATCAACCCTCGTGATCAAACTTGATTTCAGCCAATGTTTATGGGTAAAAACGACCTCTACAAACCCCCAATTTGTGAATTCAAAATCTGAAAACATATATGGGAATTACGGGAGCAAAAACGACCTCCTTAAACCCACAAATTGTGAATCCTTGCTGGCCATTCACTCATCAATAACATAAATGGATTTTTGGGCATTAGAAATGAGGAAACTACATAAAAATGTGGAGGTAAAAGCACAAAAAGCTTCAGCTGCATGAGTAAATGAAGGACGTGGGTGCATAATGGGATGGGCATGCATTTCATGGATTTTTCTTGCCCCACAAGTAAAAAAAATGATTTCCAAAAATGATGGCTTGCCCCAATCTCAATTTGACTTCCATACTCTTCTATTCCCAAGGCATTAACTACCTCAACCAATTTCTGGAAGAAATAATGATTGGGCACAAAAGACAAAATGGGTAGTTGACAGCTTTATGGGTTCTCCCACTGACATTTGGCTTTACCCTATTGGCTCAAGGGTTTGAATATTTTCCCTCCCTATTTCTTGTGAAATCATTCCCCCATCTCTTTAATGTTTTTGGAGTCTATGAATGTATTTAAGAGAAATTATGATATTGAGAAAAGGGAATCTTTTTCATTGGAGAAGGATTGTTGCAGTATGTTGCACTCTAAATTGTATGACCTTTTAACCTGCTACAATCGAGTATGTATTTATTTGCAAATTGGGTAATGTGAGATGGACAAAAAAATTTGCATGTAATGATTTGGTGGGTATCAAATACAAATTTTATTTGTTATTTTGTGTCCTCCATTGAGTTGTGTGTTCACTAATTCACATTTTCTTAAATCTTAACATTATTTTAGATTTGTATGTTATAATGAATGATACTATTAATTCACATGAATTTTTTTATAGGTTTTATGCTTCATGTTTCTTTGGGAATTTGATGGCTTAGTGACATATTAATTCTAAAATAAATCTTGATTTATAAGCTTTTCCTTTTATTAATCTCCTAGTAGGTTTCCCTACTAGGATATTTTAATCATATCAAACTTATTAAACATATTTCTTATCAGAGTCACTTATAATAAACCCACAAAGGAACTATAATTCTCTTTTGAATATAGAAACCCTAAGATAACGGAGGATTAAATCCGTCCATAAAGATCATCCCAAATGACTTGGAAATAGGAATATTTTTTAGGAAATATTTTGAGTTTCTCGGATCATATTCTTTTCCTTCGCATTAACATTTAAACCTGTTTTTAGGAATAAAAGAAAAACTCCTCCTCGTTCCCCGGTTGCTACTCGGAGTTGTGTAATCCCACCATCCACATTCATCGTTGCTGCAATTTCATAGCTGAAACCATTTTGACACCTACCCCACAGTCCAAAAAGTATCCAGGTGTTCTCATTTTTACCATGCCCCAATATCAAGATTCCACACTTCATCCTCTAGCTAAGAATGCTTAACACACCTTTCCAATTCCTACCATAACCCAATATTTTGTTGAACGATTTAACCTACACTTTAGGGATTTTGTGAACGGTACTAAAAGATACGTTGCAAGTTTTTCAATAAACCCTGAATCCCAATATTCACTCATTTTAGTTCCCCACTTCAATCCCTACATATAGTTTTGATAGACCAATCGAATTATGGTTTCATTGCAGATCTTAGTTTTTTTCTATTTGGATTTAATTCAAAAGAAGGAGGATCATACCAACCTCCTTCGACGCCTAATTCCCCACCTAGTACTCCTCGTGGAAATAACTATGGAAATAGTTATTCTAATCATCATACCTCTAGTTCATATAAGGAAGAAATAAGTCCTCTCTATATGGATAATAATCAAAATATGCCCTGCATCGATCAAGATGCAGTATCAGTTCCAGGTGTGCAACATGCATTACCAGAAAACCCTCAAATGTTTTTGCCCATTTGATCTTGGTGATAGGAAACTAACTAATGACCACATCAAAAAATTTATGTTAGCAATCCACTTATGTAATGTAATACATGAAGATGTGGTATGCACATTGTTTCCTTACACCTTTGAGGGTAAAGCTTCAACCTGGTATTTTTCTCTTCATCCCCAAATGATAAATTCTTAGAATTAATTCAATACACTATTTTTGGAAGAAATTGGTGATGACAAAACATGAGAAGATCAAGTAATTGAGTTATCTACAATTAAATGTAAAACAAATAAAGGAAAAAATATTTTAATTAAATATTCCTAACACTTAAAAAATAGATTCTTGCTAAATCAATGTCTACAAAAGATCACTTGGTATCATATTATGTAAAATACATTCCAACTCCCTTATGCATGTGGGTGAAATGAGTGCATAAACCAACTCTACAACAAGTGTTCGATGAAGCTATGTTGATATAAAAGGATATGTTAAGCCTTAAGTACAGTTCCGATATCAATACTAATTAACCAAGTACTTTTGAGAAGAAAGCTAATCCCACAAAAAAATTAACCCTCCAAAGAAAGACCAAATTTCTTTTGATTTTGAAAATATTCAGAAAGTTCCACATAATGTATCAATTTAATTTTATACCTATAAAGAAACGTGAATGAACGGAAATCCAATACACGAGGCTATTTTAGGTATCCTTATTATAAACAACCTTATCAACAACCTCACAATCAACAAGTACCCCCCTATGAAGGGATGAATATTGATGATGTGGTATTTGTATTAAAATGTCTACTTATAGGAACACAACCTCCCTTAGAAAACTCAGATAATAATTTGAGTGAAAACTTTGGAGAAGATGAAAATGAATTGGATGATCCCAATGCTCATTATGTTAATCATTTCTTAGAAATTCCTGGGTATGATGAAGGAGACAATGAAGAAACATTTTATGTAGTTCAGCATCCATATAGCACTTGAGGAAAAATACAACAAACTCAAGACATCCATTCCACCTCTAAAATTCCACCTACAAATTCTATAATCAATCCTCAAAAAGATAATACAACTTTTGACCTAGAATATGACCATCTGGAAGATTTTAAGAATGTAAAGCTAATATATAAATATTTGAAATATTGAAAATACTTCGAATTATAGATAAACATGAAAGTATTTTATCTCCTACAAAGCATAATATTATTGAAAACAATATACTAGAAAACCCTTTTCCAGAGAGAACTTAACAGTGACCTATTGTGTCCTCCACTGGGGAAAAAGTGAAAACACCACCTTTTCTATTATCTTTTGAAATTCTCAATAGGAATGTCCACAATCGCATGGTAGATTCTATTGCATATTCAAATGTAATGCCATCATTTGTCCACTAAACTCTAAATGCACAAATACAACCTTCACAAACACATATAGCACAATTATATAGACCCAAGGTAAAGATTGTAGGAGAATTTTAAAAATGTCCTCGTTAGACTCTCCTCAAATCCTAGGATATATCAAACTATTGATATTGTTGTAGTTGATGTCCTTGAAGATTATGGGATGTGGTTAAGTCATGATTGGTCTCAAAAACTTAAAGTATATTTTACAACAGATTGATCACATGTATGGCTACCATATCAAGGCAAGTCTAAAAAAATGAAAATTGAAAGGGAACCATATATTAAACAAATTGTTACTGATCTTGATGATCTTGGTGAACCCTCCATAATAATTAATGAAAATTTGGGAAACCATTCTATGCATACATTTTTTGGAAACTTTCCTGATGATATGTCTCCCGTTGCTCAATCTGAAAATTGATAAGAAGTAACTAACTTTCATCAGATTGAGTCTTCTTAGTGCATGTTTTATAATGTCTATCAAGACAACACCAACTTTAAGCTGGATAAAACTTGCCAGACTTTGTTTTTGAAGGTTCTAAATCTAAACATGGACCTAGAGCATGGTGTGTTTTAATTGATACATAAGGAAACAAAACTATACAGCTTATTGATTAGTGTTTGGATGTAAAAACAATGTGGCTAAATATGAAGCCTTAATTCAAGGTATTATAAAAGCCTTTGATTTAAAAGATAAATTTATCAAAGTTTTTGGTGACTCAAAAATCATTGTTATAAAAATAAGAAAAAACATTCACTATGTATCAACACATTTAAAGAATTATCAGATAGATTCTTGGGATTTGATTAATCATTTTGAAGCTTTTAACATAAACTTTGTCCCTAGATCGCAAAACTTTGATGCAGATTTACTAGATAATGTTTCTTCTAGATTAAATCCTACAAAACAATTTGCACCAGATGCATTCTCTGTTGAATTAATATGCATAGCTTTGATACATTACAATATCACAAACTAGAAAGTGTTCCATGATGATCAATAAATGGTCAATTTCCGGATAACCAATTATACTTTCAAAGATGTATCTATTGATGAAAACACTCATGATCAATCATTAATAGAACTTCAAAACCCTTTGAACTCACAAATAATTAATGATTTAATACCCATATCGGTTGTCAGGCTTAATTTTTTATGATTTATAGGATAAGATAAAAAAAAGGTAACCAATTGCAAAATGAATAGTTCTTGTATGAATTATGAAACAGTGAATTTAGGAACTGAAAATAATCCTCAGAATATCAAATTAGGTACTCAATGCAAATCTGCAGAAAGAGAGGATTTCATCAAAGTGGTTAAAGAATACAGAGATGAATTTTCTTAGACACATGATGATTTGAAAACATTTGACACTAACATCATGCAACACAATATACTTGTGAATCCTGATATTAATCCTTATCAATGAAAACTCAAGAAAATGGATCCCAATGTAGAACCGTCTATTAAAAAAGAATTAAATAAACTGTTATCAGCTAGAATAATCTTTCCTGCCAAGAACACTCCGTGGATAGAAAATTTAGTTCCAGCTCGAAAGATAAATGGAGATATTCACCTTTGTGTTGACTTGTGGTATCTAAACATAGCTTCGAAAAAATATAAATACCCAGTACCCCCAATGGAACAAATTTTATAGACTCGGTATTTTGTTCAGAGGTGTTTTCATTATTAGATGGATTCTCTAGTTACAATAAGTTTCTAGCATCGCATTCATATCAATTCAAAACTAGTATCAAAACACCATGGGGCACATTTTCATATCGAAAGATTCCTTTTGGATTAATAAATGTAGGTTCTACTTTTAAGAGAGAAATGGACGTTGATTTTAGGGGTTTACTTAAAGAATCTCTTATTTTCTACTTGATGATGTAACCATTTTTTCAAAAAGGTCACAAGACCGAGTCTATCACAATTAAGACAAGTATTTGAATAATGTAGAAAGTATGGCATTTCATTCAATCCTAAGCAATCATTTTTTTGTTGCCGAGGGTAAGTTACCAGGTTTTGTAGTTTCCAAACATGGCATAATGATTGATCCTAAAAGAATGCAAGAAATATCTCAATTACATTTTCCTATTTCAAAAAAATCTATGCCATCATTTTTAGGAAAGATAAATGTTGTAAGGATATTTGGCTCTGGTATTTACCAAATTGTTAAACCCTTACAGTATATGATAAAAAGGATGTGGAATTTAAGTGGAATGATGATAAAAAACAATATTTTTGTAGAAATAGGGAAGCTACTGCTGAAGGTCCTATTGTGATATCCCCAAATTTTTCAAAGGATTTTACTTTATAAAATTTGTTTCTAACCTTTCTTATGTTGTTGTACTAACACAACAAAATTATGAAGGAAATGAAATTCCAATATCTTTTATGGGCTCTACTTTGCAAGCAGCCAAGATGAATTACCCAAAAGTTGATAAGCAAGCTTATGTTATTTACAAATCAATTATACATTTCAAATCTTACCTATATAACTCTCAAACGAAAGCTATAGTCCCTTACTCAATAGTAATAAATGTGTTAATTCATAAAGACTTAGGAGATAAATGTGCTCATTGGGTTACCATGTTACAAGAATATGATTGGGAAATTCAGCCTATTAAAATTGTTCATGGGCAAGGATTATGTAAGTTAGAAACTTAATCAATAAACTCAGAAAAATATCAAGAAGAAAAATGGGATAATGAGGAGAAGTCTAAAGAAGGTCAAATATATATCCTCCCTGATGCAGTAGATTCCTGGTAGAGTTATGTTAAATTTCTCTTGATTCAAGGGTATGCTCCTCAAAACCTTGAGCCCGGGAAAAGGAGATTTATCAGGTTCAGAGATGCTCCCTACCAGTTAATCAACGATCTTCTTTATAATAAAAAGTGATGGTATATTGTTGCAATGTGTTGAAAAGGATAATAACTACAGAATAATAAGAGATTTACATGCAGCTCATGCTAGTGGTCATTTTAGAGGAGAGACAATGACGCATAAGATTACAAAAGAAAGATATTATTGTCCAACTCTATTCAAGGATGATCACACCTTTTCTCGCAAATGTAAAGATTGTCAAAAGGCTGCTGGAAGAGTTGAAAAACTTGTAGTTCTTTTGCAACCAATTGTTATGGATATTCCTATTCAACAATGGGTTTGGATATTGTTGGTCCAATAAACCCTCCATCCTCCGTGAAACATATGTATATTCTATTTGCTATAGATTATTCTACCAGATAGGTAGAAGCAGTCCCACTAAAGGTGGTCAACACCAACCAAGTGATTTATTTCCTTGAAATGAACATTATAAAAAACGTTTGGTGTTCCTAAATTCTTAGTTTTTGCAAATGCATCATATTTTTATTCTTTTGATCTTACTCAATTTTCAATGGACAAAAATATTATAATCAAGTACTCAACTAATTATTACCCTCACAGAAATGGTTTAGTTGAATCAACTAACAAGAATCTAATCAAAAAATTGAAGAGAATTGTAGAATATAATCATAGAAACTAGCATACATAATTAACCAATGCTTTATGGTCTAACCGAATAATACCTAAAGATGTCATTGATAATTCAACTTATTGTACTCTTTATGGAAAAGAAGTTGTTCCACCTCTTAATCTAGATTTACCTTCACTTCAACAAGCTCGATCTATATAGGATCATGATTTTTTTTCATTAGAACATAGGATCAATGATCTACTTTAGTTAGAATAAAAAAGAGACAAATAAAAAAATAAATGTATCCAAAATCAATATTTGGTTAAAAGATGGTTTGATAAAAAATCCTCTTCTCAAAGAAATTTCCCAGTAGGACACCTTGCTTTAAAATTGTATAAAACACATGAAGAAAAAGGTTAGCATACTAAGTTACAACAATTATGGTTAGGGCCATTTACTGCTATTGAACAATTAGCCCTTGGCACTTTCCTTTTAAATACATTGGAGGGGCCTCTAGAGAGTTATCTAGTGAATGCTTGAAACAAAAAAATAATAATTCTCCTTGTATGTGTACACTAGGCCTATACATAGTTTAGAATAGTTTGGTTTTGTTTTTAGTTTTATTTGTCTCCTTGTCATTGTGAAAGCATCGTGTGTATGAATTGGATGGATCTTCCATGACTGAGGAGATGGAAGTAGTACTGGAACTAGAGATTGTGTAGATGGTGTTGGTTGTTTCCGAGGAATAAACTAGAGGGTGGATCTCCTCAAGGACGATAATGTCGGACTCATGGGAATGTGTGTGAAGGTCATTAAGGAGCGACCGGTACTTGGGCAAGTTTAGAAAATGGTGTGAATAATGACCATAATGGCCACAAATTGCACATGGGTGGTTGGTTTGCAGTGACTTGTTCTTGACCGTAGGTAAGGCTGGCACATTAACAGTTGGGATGTCTTCAGTCTCGTCTATAGAGCACATATGGTTGCAAAGGATAGGAAAATCAAGACCATTCTATGTCGTGTGGCCTTGGAAATTGCATAAAGCACATATAGGATAAGGATGAGGTTCTGTCGTCTCTTTGGGCGCCTTACTTCCAGTCTTCTTTGGAGGAGGAGGGGCAGGAGTAGAGACAGGATAAGTCATTGGTGTACTAGGAAGTGGGTGCAACATCATCTCAATAGGTTTTAAGAGAGTCAACACTACTTGTGGAAATAGAGGTGGGTTAGGGGGATCGAGGTACCAAATAAGAATACCGAAGGTGAACCCAGGAAAGTTGAGAGTAGTGGATTTGTCACGATGTTGGATGGTGGAAAAAGGAAGGGAATTGTGTGGATGGGTAGTGAACCCCAATAAATCCTCGAGGAATATGGTTAGGGTTGCGATTGAGGTTGCGAGGAGGTCGAAACGATACCATATTTGATAGTGCAAAAATATGATATATCAATTGATGAAGGAGGAGCTGGCAAGAATAAAAAGGTGTCCGTCATAGGCGCGTTGGAAAACAAGCTTGGGCCAACAACAGATAGGGATGGTATGGACACATTGTCGATGGTAGTGTTGATAGTGGGAAGGACGCATTTTGGTGTGGCCGGACCCTTTGGATAATAGTACGTTAGTTGGTCAATGGTTACGATATTCCCATCATGGGGGAACATCAAGAGTTGAAAGAGGGTAGAGGAAATGGCTTTCATTGCATACATATAACTACGTACTAAGAGGAGGTTGTAATCGAGTTGGGCATTGAAAACCCCATGTTAATCAACACTTTTTTTCAGCTAACTCAATAGTGACATTCGTGAGAATGCCTTAGGGTTGAGCAGAGTGTCCATCATAAGCGCGAAGGGCGATGGAAGAAGGTTGGAGGGTTGGGGATCCAAGTTTCTTCCAAACAAATGTTGACATAACACAGGTGGATTCCCCCTCATCAATGATACATCAATGAATAACCAAGTTATGAATCATGACCAAAAATTGCAAGGAGACAGATCATGCCATCCAGGGTTCTCCTTGATCTAGGTCAAAGGTGATCAACCTAGAGTCAGAGGGATCAACAGAACCTAACATGGATAATAGCGCTTTACGTTGCGAAGTACAAGTTTTGAGGACTTACAAAGTAGACATGGGCATGGGAGACTGGGCCAAGTAATCAACAATATTGTATTTGAGTGCAGCTCTGGCAGTGGCATTGTTCACGACGCGACGCAAAGGAACCCTGGGACTTTGGAAGTCCTGTCCATATGAGGTCTCGAAAAATGAAAAGACATATCAGCAGTGGAGGAAATAAACGTCGCAGATGGGTCAACAATTTCTATGGTGGAACCATACTAGTTTCATTGAGTCTGGAGGTTGACATCATATGCTAATGTCATGATGTAATGGACACCAGGATCAATGGGTTGAGCCACAGGTGGTTTCAGAAGTTTGCAAGGCCAAGGGCTAGGTTGCAAGCATCCCTTTGTGTGTTAGGTGGTTTTGGAGCATCATAGGTGGAGGGCCCAATGGTGATGGGTTTGGCTGAACCGAAGTAGCCACGTTGGGGTCACTTTGACTATCGTTTTGGAGTAAGTGGTGAACGTGAGTCAAGTGAGGACATTTATGGGTATAATGGCCATAGGTGTTACAGATGGCGCACATATGGTTGGTCTGTAACTATGGGTTCTTCCCACGTCTAGTGGGATGTTGGGGATTTTGTGTAAGGGGTTCTGCTCCATTATTGTTTAGAGGGTGGATTGTTGGAAACCTCCTTGAGTTTGGCTATTTCCACGATTCCTACCTCTTTTATTCCTTCCCTGCCATTGTTGGTTATTAGGGATGGGTTGGTTAGGGAGGTTCCACTGTGCATAGACCTATCCTAGAGGAGTAGGAGGATTTGGGTTCAGAGCTGGAATAGGTTGCATTGGTGGTGGGTAATAAGCAGGAGCAGTTGGTGGGGCTACAAAGCCGGCCATTGGCCATTACATGAATTTTTCAAACAAGTCGGTCTGTGAATGTGAGGATTTTGTGCAAGAGGCGCATAGGACAATCTGGCTTCAGACTGAGCTGTTATGCGTGAAATATCAAGGGCATAACCTAGATGGGCATAGGAATGTGTTTCTCCGGAATGAGCCGTTACGCATGAAGGATCAGGGGTGTAACCGAATTGGGAAACACTGTGGGTGTTACCGGGATGGGGTGGCATCAGATGAGAAGTTGAATAAAAATGAACATGTTGGGTAATAGAGTCAATAACTCCATCAGCAGCATGAGATTCCCTCAACATATATCGACGTGAGGTTCTGACATGGGGAGCATCGGGTATACTTGTGTACAAGTAACCTGATTGGGCATATATAATATCAAATTGTTGAGCCTTCAGGATGGATTCCTCCTTGGTTTGTGGGCACTGTGATACCATATTGTTCTTGGAGATGGGGGGAAGTAAGGTACTAAGGAAACCATCTAGGAATATTCTATCATCTAACTAGATCTTACAAAAGCTACAACGATGTCGCCATTCATGGATATGGTCCATGATATGGGTAGTTGCGTTTTGTCTAGAGGATAATAGAATTTATACACCCTCATCATATCAAAAGAGTAACTGGAAGTATTGTAGAAACATCGAGGCTAACGAGGAGAAGTCTGAGTAGGTGGAATGTGGTAGTTCAATGTACCACTTGGCTGTAACACTTGTGAGTTTGCGTTGGAACAACCTCAATCAAACATAATCATCCACTATGTTTTTAGAGGAACACCATAAGTGGAATGACATGAAGTGGTTTTGGGGGTCCTCTCTCACCTTTCCCTAAAACTTAGGGATGTATGAAGGGAGTTTGATAGTTATAGGATGCCAAAGTGGGTTATGATGAATTGGGTCATTGGTCAACTGTTCCAATTCAGGCAGGTTGATACTATCCATAAAAGATAGAATATAACCGAAAGTGGATCGTGAAGGGCTATAAATGGTGCTGGAGACAGCAAGAGTATAGTTCACATGTGTAACAGGGGGTGGGTAAAGTTGACTTCCGATAGTTGGAATAGTCACTCGTATGGTAGGAATAACCAGAATAGGCGTGGCATGGCCATTTTCCCTAGGTATAAATTATGGAATGGTAGGAACCACAATGGTTAGAGTGGGGTCACCACTAGTGGGTAGCAGACCAACAGTAGTGTGTACAGTGGAAAATGGCCCACTAGTACCAGGACTTGTCAGTCCAGTGGAAGGGACACCCATACTGATGGGTGGAATGGACACAAGCCCACTCCCAACCATCCCCCTTGGAAGGGATCAGTATGTGCACCAACCATGCAGCTAGATAGGGCAGTGAACAAGGTAGGTTTAGATTGATGGGAATCTGAACCAAACTTATAGGTTGTGTGTGGCTTCGAAGGTGGTGAACGATGTCAAATATGGATTCGATGGTGACGGTTCAAAAAAATGAACTGACGGTTGTGCCTCCTAATCCTATGCGATTAATGTGGTGGAGCTATGATGATGTGATGGAGTAGTACTATGTAATGGATGGAAACTCAAGAGTATAAACCACAGGATCAAAAACCCAACTACAGCTGAGTGTGCAGAAGGAGATCATAGAAATGGTGGATCACAGTCCAACAACAATCTCTCAAACCCAATTGCAATAATGGGTTACAATAAGTCTAGTATACAAAAAAGTGGCCAGGAAGCCAACAAGCATCACTACCTAGAAACAAAAATGACTCACTAACCTATGGGGTATGATTGCAAGAAAACTCCTAGATACAAGCTAGAAGGCCCTCACAAATTGTATCCTCAACAGGGTGATGGAATCCTAGTAAGACAATATGAAATGGAAGAACAAATAGGCTAAGACAATCCCACTACCGAGAAGGTCCTATGGGTAAAAGATCCCTAGAAAGAATGGAAAATAGGATACCTCATTCATGAAACGTTCGATTGGTTTCGTGGCACTTAAGCCCTTTGGCCCTTGACCCCCGGCAAGGTGATACAAGGAGGACTGTGAAGGGTTAGCCTTCGATACAAGATGGAATGCGGTATTCCACCTTGACTTCTAGAGACCCTTCTTTGCGGCTTACTTCTGCTAAGCAGGGGGGGGGGCTGACATACTGACCTTGACCGTTTCAACAATTACAAGAGGTTTTTGGTCCCCTAATGGAAAACAAATATGTCTCAATATGTGAGTAATAGAGGGATGTTGTTTGGATACCTATCCCTAGTGTCCTAACTTAGCTACAATATGTTTTTGTCCTCAAATGAGGTTACAATGTTGGTTGTATTAAGTTATTTTTAAGGCTAGCTTGGGATCATGGACTAAGCATTTTTGTCTTAGGGTGTGATCTCTGTGCAAATGATGTGTATAAATCTCGCAATCCTATGGTGAATATGTTCCAATATCACCATCGGGATGGAAAACTGCAGATAAATAACAATAATGACAGTAAAATATCATGCAAAATCACAATTATTTCTACCAGAATATGAAATAAACATAAGTAAATGAGCAAATAAGGAACTTACTAAGGTGTAGAAAACACACATGGGGTCTCGACTACCAAGAGAAACTCAAGATGCTCAAGTACAAGGCAAAGAAGATGTCAAAACAAACCAAGGGGCCGTAACAGATCAGATCTAAAAAGAAACATGTCGGGAAGGGATAAAACATAGACAAGGGGTCTGTAACAAGGATATTAAACACCAAACCCAACTGAAAAACTGTAGGTCGTACCTGTCAACGAAACAAGAATGATCATGGTCGCAAAAAACTAGGAAATGGTCACAATTGGGGTAGAAAAATAGTTAGAAGACTCAGGTCGCACAAAACAAAGGATTAAGCGCGACGGGTTGCTCGAAACCAAGTCACAGCAGTGACTGGGGTCGCTCCAGAAGTTGGGACAGGCATAATATCGCTTTCTGATCCAAGTCACACGTGTCAGGGAAAAATGCGTGAACTAGGTTGTGCTTATCGAGCTAAAAGGTGTGACTGGATCACAACTTTTGATTGGATAGGTGCAACTCATCCCGAACTGGAAAATTTTTAAAATGGTTATCGGCTAGGGCTGGGGCGCAGGAACTTAAGCTATACTGGTTTGAATCTATCACTAGAGGGTCATATTTGTGATGGATGAAGGAAGCAAAGGAGAAGAACCCAATAGCAAAACCCTAAAAAAACAAAGATCTATATGGATTGATCGAGCGGACTCGCCAAAACTGTAGTGGGGATTTCTCTTTAGCTACGTGCAAGCACCAACCTTATCTCGTCTAGAGCATAAGGAATATTTCAATGATAACAACATGAAATAAAAATAACAAGAACGATATTTTTTTAATTTTCATGGTATATAATGCAAAACAAGACACGACAAAATATACATTTTCTGAAATGTCAAGCCACCATAGGTGTCCTAGGAAATGGTTTTGGAGCTCCACGATTCTGGTCTCCAATCTATTCCACTTGTGGTTGTCGGATGGGGAATGTGGATCCAAATGGGTATGGAGAAATCTCAACATACATCATGGGAGATGGTGTGGAAAAATAATGGCAGAAAAATATGTTGTGTTACTGAAAGCAAATGGAAAAAAGTGTTTTGGGGGAGTCCTTCACAATGTATTTATAGAATGGTCCAAGGGTTTTTGACCCATGGTAATGGCCCATGGAATTTTATTTTCCATGGTATTTATCTATGGTATTTTGACCCATTCTCATTTTTAGGGTTTTTTGGTCCTTTTTGGAGAGAGTGGTGATAAACTACAATAAATTCTCAACTTCCTTTCAATTATGAGGAAGTAATAATGATGTTTTGGACCATATTTATTGGAAATACAATTGTGAAGATCAAAATGAAGGAAATAATGGGGGGAATATGATGTATGGGTATGGTTTAGACCATAGAGAGCTAGGTGAACAATTCTTTGTGTTAACATTATCATTCTCCATCTTCATGTTGCGCAATTTGTTCTTCAAACCCTCTTTTGATTAGGGGCCTTCTTCTCATAAAGATTTGTGAGCTTGTCGAAACACTCCTTTGTCATCTCCAATGGTGTGATCACTGACATGAGGTTTTCCTTTACGAAGTAATATATGATCCTCTTTTCCTTTCCCTGATTCTTCTTGTAATTTGTTCTTACTGCATTTGTAGTGGTCTCTTGGATCATGGAGGTCACAAAGAATCCAAATCATGATCTTCAAGAATATTGATCACCCTTGCCTTCCATGTATTGAAGTTGGATGTTACTTAGAGTTGATATTCCAACTAGAAGGATATTAATGCCATTGCTTCTATTTCTTGCTCAATTCTTCAAGATCTATGGAGGCCTAGAGTTTTTACACAAAAATAAGATTTTGCACGCCCTTTCTCTAATACCATGTTAGTGACTGAGAAAAAATATGAAGATAATTGAACTTTAAAAATTTAATCCATAATAACACTGCATATAAATCTCAGAATTAGTCCAAAGACATAAATCAAACCATAGAACACATGATATACCATGGGAAAAACCTCCACTAACTCGGAGGATAGAAAACCCAGCAAAAAATTTTAGAGTGCAATTGATAATTGGCAGAAAATGATTACAACACAATAGCATATTTCCTTCACCGAGAGCACCAGAGAGTGGAGATCAAATAGAACACTGTATATAAGTTTCCAAGTGCATAGCACTTTAATAACAAGTCAAATTAGGTTATACAAAAAAGATAGAATGGTTTCATGCATCAATAACTTATTAACACTTAGAACACTGATAAATCTTCAATAATGCACCCCTCGTTAACTTGGTGCCAAGATGACACTCCATAATTATCTCCCACTAGAATATATGTGCCCCCACTGACTTGGTGCCATGTTGGCACTCCATAATTATCTCCCACGAGAAGATATGTTCCTTATGTTAATTAACTAACTCTAAGTGAGTGCACTGAATTGAACTGATGGACCTGCATGCAACTGAATGGAACTGACTATAACTGCATACAACTAAGTGTAACTTAATAGAATTGAATGTAACTGAACGTAACTAAATTTAATTGACAAAATTGAATTTAACTTAACAAAACTAAATGTAACTTAACAGAACTAAATGTAACTTGACAGAACTAAATGTAACTGAATAGAACTAGTGCTTCTCCATCAGTTTCATCTTCAAAAACCACTTTCATAACTTAAGGAGTTTATTCCTTAATTAACTGAACTTGTTTATGATAACTAATACTCAACTAATGCATTATCAATTTGATTTCACTTAGTGGAAACATGGGAAATTTGAATTGTCTCCGTCTTCGTGCTTATATTAATTATCTATGCAGGGTCCATATGTGTTTTCATAAATTATATATCATATCATACTCATAAGAATTGTTTTAAACTGATGATCATATGTATTACCCTCATTCATATAGTCATATGCTAAATAAAATCACTCTAGGGTAGCTAATCCCTAAAGGATATTTGTAGCACCTATTGACCATGACTAGCCATACATCACATAGTATATCCACTTTACATAGTAAAGTACACCACCTCATAACATGAGGATATTTGTAGAACTTGATATTAATCACAAGTCTACTCACTTGATAATACTCACATGTCTCAGCTTGATGTTACTCACAATATTTACCACCTCAATCATATGGGGGTATTTGTAGGACTTGATATGACTCACAAGACTCAGACCTTAACATAAGTTCATGATATTGACCATAAGATCCTAGTAAAAGCATATCTCCCGAATATGACAATGTCACGTGAAATTAATACAATAGAAGTATCAGACTTGATACAACACCAGTCTTAGACCTTAATACAACAAAATGTAATGGAGAAGATATGAATCTAATTACAACATAAATTCTAGACGTGATTACAACACAAGTCTCAGACCTTATTACAACATAAGGTCATGGAGAATAACTCTCAAAGTTGTACTCTAAACATTGTTTAGTGTTTTAGTGGTTGCATGGCTTCTCTACATAGCCTCGGCCACTCTTTGTTTATCGCGTGGTTTAAAAAAACTCAGTTTCTCGCCTTCAAATTTGGGCAGAGGCTTCCTAATCCCGCAAGGATTTATTAACAGGTATAATGCTTTATTTTTCCTCTCTTTAACTCTGCAATTGATAATTAAATTCATAATTTTTTTTTAAATTGAGTTACTCGAGTTTAAATCTATTAGTGCAGGGCAGAGGAAGGAGAGTATAACTAGGAAGAGAAAACCCCTAGCCCTCTACGCATGGAAAGAAGGTATAACCCTTGACCTATGCAATAATTTTATTTTTAGATATAAATAAAAGTTTTAATGTCATGACCCTGTTTGGAAAGCAAACCCAAGGTTCCAACACAAGGATACGCAGAGGCTTATGATAAGCCTGGAATTTCCTTCATTTCCCCCATCCCTTCATCTAGGTAACATTCATGGTTATTGTCTGTAACTTGTCATAGTTTTGATAAAAGTTTTAATCGGATAAATTTTAATTTTTGAACTGTAATGTGGGTGGAGGATTGGTGTATGGCCACGCGAGGGTGGTAACAAGCTTACCTCCTCTCAATTTTTCTCCTTATCTTCCTTGAGGCGAGGAACCCTATCCTTCACTCTACTTGTTAGGAATTTTATGTATTTAAAGAACTGTAATTTGATACTAATGTTAGCAGTCTTTTTTTCTTGTATGCATTTATGAACAGACACAACTTCTGCACTATACACTCAGGTTTATGAAAAAATTAATAAGGTATGCCTCTGTCTGGTTTTGCGATTAAGCTGAGTCCCCAATTTCTCTGTTTTGAGGTTATGGAAAAAAATATCTTAACAACCACTACCAAATTCAAAGATACATTTTTTTTACACATAACCTTGGATGGGTCTGTATTTAGATGTATTGTTTTCAGGAGGGTTTCACAGCCTATATCACTTTAGATGCATTTGAATTAGCATCACTTTAGTCTATGTTTTAAATTGGGGATACCTTTGCGAGTTTTGTGTTTTAGTCTGTAGGTTAGATAGATTGCAATACGACCATCGTATATTGTACATTTTTATAATTTTTTATTATTAAGATTCGATTGTGAATCGATTGGTGTATAATATTAACTCTGCGGTTATGATTCCTACATCTTAATTCGATTTGAGTATTGTTATGTTTGGGGAACTCATTTTTTTTAATTGGATGTATGTTTTCTTGTATGTGGATATCGCGGTTCTGTTTTTTTTTAAGTGAAAATAATTATCCTATATATATCTATTTATGGGTATGAAAGCTGGAAACACAGATTTGTATAATGTATATTGATTATATTTTAACAGAGTTAGCAGAGTACAAACTGTGGCAAGAAAGCATATGATGGGAAGAAATCGGTGAATATCTCCTGCCACACGCTAGATAGTGCTGAATCCACTATTCTGAAGACAGGTCTCAATTTTGCCGTAGCCCCTAAAACCATTCCCGTCGAATCCATTATCTGCAATATTGAGGATAGCATCCAAAATTTCAACACTGTTCATCAAGAAACAATAAGACAAGAGTGTGTAGTAGTATTGAGAAAAGCCAAGCCACCCAAACGCAACATTACAAAAGAAGAAGAACGTGCCTTAAGAAACTTGAGGGCTAATGAGGACATAGTTATTCTTTAAGTGGACAAAGGTGGAGCCACTGTGATTTTGGATAGGGTAGACTACAATATTAGAATGCTTGACCACCTCACCAATAGTGGAAGCTATAGGAAACTAAGTAGCAATCCAATCTCTAGAATAACTAAAGAAGTCAAAAAAGTGATTTTGAACTCCAATTTGGATGATTATTTGAAAAAACACCTTATCCCCACCAGAGACATCACTCCCAGGATTTATCGCCTACCAAAAATCCACAAAGAAGGGGTCCCATTCCGTCCTATCATCAACACTATAGGATCCCCCACCTATGAGCTTGCCAAACACTTAGCCAAAGTTTTAGGTCCCTTGGTCAGCAATACTGATTCCTTCATTAAGGACTTAAGCCATTTTGTCGAACTAATCAAAAATGAGAAATTAGAACCTACGGACATGATTTTAAGCTTTGATGTGGTCTCACTCTTCACAAGGATACCTTTAGATGAATCAATCCAGGTTATCAAGGATGCCACCGACCCTCACACAGCCAAGCTTGTAGAAATCTGCCTAAGATCAACCTTCTTCAGCTTCCAAGGTGAATTTTACGAGCAAACCACAGGTGTAGCTATGGGATCCCCCCTCTCACCCATTGTTGTGAACCTCTTTATGGAAAAATTTGAGAGAGAATCCCTGGACTCCTATCCTCTGAAAACATCAAGATGGAAAATGTACATGGATGATACGAATGTGGTTTGGCCACATGGCGAAGATGAACTTAGGAAATTCCTAACACACCTTAACAGTATCTCCCCCAACATCAAACTCACAATGGAACTTGAGGAAAATGCGAGCATCCCATTTCTAGATGTCCTCCTTATGAGAAAAGAAGATGGCACTCTTGGACACAATGTGTTCCGTAAAAATACGCACACGGACAGCTACCTCCACGTAGACTCCCACCACCATCCTTCCCAAAATATAGGTGTTCTAAATACCCTCGCAGGGAGAGCCTCGAGGATTGCGGATTTGAAACATATTAAAAAGGAGAAAGACCACCTCAAAGAAGTCTTCACAAACATAGGTTACAAACCCAAGGTCATCACGAAGACCCTCGGAAAAACCCACAACAAGAGCCTTACGAGGGTGAAAACCTCTGACAACAAGACCACCACCAACCCACGAGCTTACTTACCGTATATACAGGGGGTGACGGATAAGATCTCTAGAATTCTCAATAAAAACAACATTGCGACCTCATTCAAACCCCTAGAGACCATTAAGAAAAGAATGAGATCTGTTAAAGATCCAGTTCATCATACGCAATTCAGAGGGGTTTATAAGATCGCTTGTTCATGCAAGATCAGCTATATAGGTGAGATGGGACATTCTTTCCACATGCGGTTAAAAGAACATGGGGCGGACATTAGAAAAGAATGTATCCATTCCTTAGCCCTTGCTGAGCATGTATCCAAAACCAAACATCACATTTTCTTAGAAGACACCATTATCCTCGTGAAAGAAGACCACTATTTTAAAAGAAAATTTAGAGAGGCCTTAGAGATTACCAAACTCCCACACAGCCTAAACAGAGATGGCAGCCTCGAGGTGAGCACTAGTTGGCTTCCCTCTATTCTCAATCGGAAAGGCCACTCTGTCCCTTAACCTTTTTCTTCTGCCCTTTTTCCTCCTTCAAGCCCCTCCCCTTTATTCCTCTGTCCTCCTTCCTTGGCCTTAATTAATACCTTAATTTTTAAAATACCCTAAAATTTAAAATTTAAATTGGATAACCTTTTTTAAAAAATCATTTTAAAACTTTAGGTTTTAAAAATGAATTAAAATCAATTTTTTGAACTTCATAATTCTTTTTAAAACTTTCGGAATTTTAAATCAACCTTTTAACCTTTTAGAACCTTTCCCTTGGTTTAGACACATTAATAGGCAATTAAATAAAATTTGTTTTAATAATAATAATTATTTTTCATCCTAAAATATCACTTTCATAAAAATTTTAATATAAGATTAAATTGTAATAAAAAAGGTAAAATTATAATTAAAAATTAAAATTAAATGAAATTAAATGAAAATTTCCCTAATAATAGGCATTTAAAATGAAATAAAAAAAATTTCCGAAGTCTTGACACATTAATAGGCAATTGAAATAAAATTTGTGATAATAATAAAAAAATTTGACATTTTGAATTTGACCCTATACTTTATATAAAAATTTATAAACTTTTTAAATAATTAATTATAATGAAATTTTTTTTCTTTTTTCTCCTTAAAACTTTTAATATTGTCTTAATGTAGCCATTGTAAAAAATTTTAATAATATAAACTTTTTCTTTCTCCAGAAAATAGGTTAAAGAATGACTTTTCCCCACACTTTGATAATAAAAAAAAAAAATTTCAACCTAGCAAACCCTAGTCCCCGCGGCCGACCTGAGACTTTTTTACCCGGCTTCAGTATTTATCGATGATTCTCACTCTCTCCACCTTCGACATTGTCCTGATGATCGAACCTGATATGGATCCAAAACGTCGACTTGGTCATTTCGATACTGTGGTTTCTCCGACAACAACATCAATAACTAACCACCACAGAAATTTAGCAATAGAATTACATCCCTACACGGAAGGGATATCTGGCAGCAATTTCATCTTCTGGAGAGATTGAGAATAAAGATAAAACTGAGAGAGAGCGATTTAAACTTTTTGAAACAATGTAGGGATAAGAAACTCACTCCTCAATTCGCCACCATAAATCACAGAATGCACAGTAGTTGGAACAAGATAGCGTTCGATAGACTAAGCGAAGCACTGGTGAGAGCAGAAATAAAGAAGACTCGAGCAGAGTTGGATCGCTTATCCAGAAAGGCACTCACCCTGCACTTAAGTTTGGCAAATACCATACGCTTGGATCTCTGGACGGTGGCAGATGCTAGCGCGGTTCTTAAAGCAATCAACCTGGAACGTAAGGCACAAATGAGGCAAGCAAAGAAGATCATGAAACTTGAAGGTAGGAGCTCTGGAAAAACACTCACGGATGATGTTATCCTCAGCAATACACCAGCACATAATGGAAATGATAGCATGAATGCACTCACAGATGATGTTATCCTCAGCAATACACCAACGCATAATGGAAATAGGGCACATATGATTGCACTCATGGATGATGTTATCCTCAGCAATACACCAGCGTAGATTACATCCAATATGACAGCACGCAGTGAGATGACAGCAAACGACAGGGCAAACAATACCTTGGCAATCTGCACAAATGCACTCACAGGCTCAACTGCAGATGTTGTTATGGGGAATAAGGCACAATTTCTCACTCCAGCGCATACTGTATCTAGCATATATTGCATCCAACCAGCTCACGAACCCACACCAGCGTAGACTGCTCCCAACCATATAACACTCACACCAGCGCGGGTTGCCTCCAACGATACGACAGCACTAGATGGGATGGCGGCAAAGGACAGAGCTCACAATACCTCAACGCATAGGGCAAAGGATTGCACACTAGCGCAGACTGCTCCCAACCATATAACACTTACACCAGTGCGAGTTGCCTCCAACGATACGACAGCATTAGATGGGATGGTGGCAAAGGACAGGTCAGTTCTTAGTGATTTGGCAGCAAAGAATTGTTTAATAAATGATAGCATTGAATCTTTTCTGAACCTCGATTTTACTTTAATGCATAGAGCTCACAATACCTCAACGCATAGGGCAAACGATTGTAATAATCTTAGATTGAATTTAAACCCCAACATAGGGAGAAATACAACTGCGCAGAGTGCAAACGATGGTAGGACGGCATCCGGTGTGATGGCAGCTAACAATATGACAGTTTTTGGTGATTCAGCAGCAAACAAATGTTTAACAAACAATGGCATGACAATTGAATCATGTCTTAACCCTGAAAACACATTAATGCATAGGGCAAACAAGACATTAGTGCATAGGGCAAATTATGGCAATGCTCTTGTATCAAGCTTAAACCCTAGCGTGGAGAAAAATACACCTGCGTAGAGTACAAACTGTGGCAAGAAAGCATATGATGGGAAGAAATTGGTAAATCTCTCCAGCCACACGCTAGATAGTGTTGAATCCACTATTCTGAAGAAAGGTCTCAATTTTGTCGTAGCCCCTAAAACCATTCCCGTCGAATCCACTATCTGCAACATTGAGGATAGCATCCAAAATTTGAACACTGTTCATCAAGAAACAATAAGGAAGGAGTGTGCAGTAGTATTGAGAAAAGCCAAGCCACCCAAACGCAACATTACAAAAGAAGAAGAAGCGTGCCTTAAGAAACCTGAGGGCTAATGAGGACATAGTTATTCTTAAAGCGGACAAAGTTGGAGCCACTGTGATTTTGGATAGGGTAGACTACAATATTAAAATGCTTGACCACCTCACCAATAGTGGAAGCTATAGGAAACTAAGTAGCAATCCAATCTCTAGAATAACCAAAGAAGTCAAAAAAGTGATTTTGAACTCCAATTTGGATGATTATTTGAAAAAATGCCTTATCCCCACAAGAGACATCACTCCCAAGATTTATGGCCTACCCAAAATCCACAAAGAAGGGGTCCCACTCCATCCTATCGTCAACACTATAGGATCCCCCACCTATGATGTTGCCAAACACTTAGCCAAAGTTTTAGGTCCCTTGGTCGGCAATACTGATTCCTTCATTAAGGACTCAAGCCATTTTGTCGAACTAATCAAAAATGAGAAATTAGAACCTACGGACATGATTTTAAGCTTTGACGTGGTCTCACTCTTCACAAGGATACCTGCAGATGAAGCAATCCAGGTTATCAAGGATGCCACCGACCCTCACACAGCCAAGCTTGCAAAAATTTGCCTAAGATCAACCTTCTTTAGCTTCCAAGGTGAATTTTACGAGCAAACCACAGGTGTAGCGATGGGATCCCCCCTCTCACCCATTGTTGCAAACCTCTTTATGGAAAAATTTGAGAGAGAAGCCCTGGACTCCTATCCTCTGAAACCATCAAGATGGAAAAGGTACGTGGATGATACGAATGTGGTTTGGCCACATGGAGAAGATGAACTTAGGAAATTCCTAACACACCTTAACAGTATCTCCCCCAACATCAAATTCACAATGGAACTTGAGGAAAATGGGAGCATCCCATTTCTAGATGTCCTCCTTATGAGAAAATAAGATGGCACTCTTGGACACGAGGTGTTACGTAAAAAGAAGGACACTGACAGCTACCTCCACGCAGACTCCCACCACCATCCTTCCCAAATTATAGGTGTTCTCAATACCCTGGCAGTGAGAGCCTCGAGGATTGCAGATTCAGAACATATTAAAAAGGAGAAAGACCACCTCAAAGAAGTTTTCACAAACATAGGTTACAAATCCAAGGTCATCACGAAGACCCTCGAAAAAACCCACAACAAGAGCCTTACGGGGGTGAAAACCTCTGACAACAAGACCACCACCAACCCACGAGCTTACTTACCGTATATACAAGGGGTGACGGATAAGATCTCTAGAATTCTCAATAAAAACAACACTACGACCTCATTCAAACCCCTAGAGACCATTAAGAAAAGAATGAGATCCATTAAAGATCCAGTTGATCATACGCAATTCAGAGGGGTTTATAAGATCCCTTGTTCACGCAAGATCAGCGATATAGGTGAGAAGGGATGTTCTTTCCACACAAGGTTAAAAGAACATGGTGTGGACATTAGAAAAGAACGTATCCGTTCCTGAGCCCTTGCTGAGCATGTAGCCAAAACCAAACATCACATTTGGTTAGAAGACACCATTATCCTCGCGAAAGAAGACCACTATTTTAAAAGAAAATTTAGAGAGGCCTTAGAGATTACCAAACTCCCACACAACCTAAACAAAGATGGCAGCCTCGAGGTGAGCACTAGTTGGCTTCCCTCTATTCTCAATCGGAAAGGCCACTCTATGCCTTAACCTTTTTCTTCTGCCCTTTTTCCTCCTTCAAGCCCCTCCTCTTTATTCATCTGTCCTCCTTCCTTGGCCTTAATTAATACCTTAATTTTTAAAATACCCTAAAATTTAAAATTAAAATTGGATAACCTTTTTTAAAAAATCATTTTAAAACTTTAGGTTTTAAAAATGAAGTAAAATCAACTTTTTGAACTTCATAATTCTTTTTAAAACTTTCGGAATTTTAAATCGAACTTTTAACCTTTTAGAACCTTTCCTTTGGTTTAGACACATTAATAGGCAATTAAATAAAATTTGTTTTAATAATAATAATTATTTTTCATCCTAAAAGATCACTTTCATAAAAAATTTATTATAAGTTTAAATTGTAATAAAAAAGGTAAAATTATAATTAAAAATTAAATGAAAATTTCCCTAATAATAGGCATTTAAAATGAAATAAAAAAAATTTCCGAAGTCTTGACACATTAATAGGCAATTGAAATAAAATTTGTTACAATAATAAAAAAATTGACATTTTGAATTTGACACTATACTTTATATAAAAATTTATAAACTTTTTAAATAATTAATTATAATGAAATTTTTTTTCTTTTTTCTCCTTAAAACTTTTAATATTGTCTTAATGTAGCCATTGTAAAATTTTTTAATAATATAAACTTTTTCTTTCTCCAGAAAATAGGTTAAAGAATGACTTTTCCGCACACTTTGATCAAATTAAATTTTTTTTTAACCAAGCAAATCCTAGTCCCCGCGGCCGACCTGAGACTTTTTTACCTGGCTTCAGTATTTATCGATGTTTCTCACTCTCTCCATCTTTGACATTGTCCTGATGATGGATTCTGATATGGATCCGACACGTCGACTTGGTCATTTCGATACTGTGGTTTCTCCGACAACAACATCAATAACTAACCACCACAGAAATTTAGCAACAGAGTTAGGTCTGTATATAAATCCTTCGACTTGTTGAGAAATTGGTTTACCTAGATCTATATGGAGGTTTTGATTTGAATATGTTTACGCCTTATTTAATTATTTGTAATTAAAATATTTGTTTAAAATAGAGGTTTATTAAATAGTATCTAGGCTTAATTTTATTTATAAAGAAATGAACCACCTAGGGAAGCCTTCTGTCTCTTGTTAGTGTATCTGTGATTTAACAATGTAGAGTTTGAATATAGTTTACGTAGCTTAACATGGAAAATCATTGTAGAGAAGATTAATTTACCATTTAAAATTTCTACATATAAAAGAGATATGTGATTCTACATTCTCTACATAAGTAATTAACTAATAAGAGCTTATAACTAAGAATGTATCATTAAAAGAGACAAAAAGAATATTAATGGAAGCATGGTAAAATTATCCCTTAATAATGCACTTAGAATTCAAATCTACTTTCAGACTGAAATTATCAGTACTAAAACAGTTAATAAATTTAGTAAGGAACTTGTCACCACTGTCAGAAAAATAGAACTGAAGCTGTCGTTCATCCCAACCAACTCCTAGAGCGTCCAAAACTTACGTTCTCTAGAACCCCTAAGCCTGTTTGCTAAACCAGAAGTGAAATTTTCAATCAATGCGCCATCTCTTCACACCAATATATTGTTTCCCCATCCATCGCCATCATCTTGCTTATTCAATGGACATATTATTTTATTGTATTTTTCCTTGGATGGCTCCACAAGGACTATTGACCTAATTTTTGGTATGACGCCTCTTAGTATTTTAATTATTCAATAATAATAATCCATTACATTTATTTTGACTTTATTGTCAAAATATTAAAAAAAAAACAAATATTCAAAGTAATAAATAATTAAACAATTGTTTGGTGTATCACACTTAATGTGCACAAGGTTTATTCAAACTCCATTTGACACTTGGGAGTGGAGCTAATGTGTGGTTTGTGTAACATTTGAACTCCTAATAAACTCGTCCAAACTCCTAATAAACTCCAATGTCTAGGAGTTTGGAATCAAGCTAATGTACATCTCCCATAACACGCCAAGTAAAATCCGAATTTGGCAGCGTGGGCACACCGAATGGTAGTGTGGGCACACTGACTTGATCTGCAGTGGGTTCAAAGTGTCTTGTGAATAAGAGGGGACATATTGCATTATTACATCAAAAAGACTTCATAGTTGCATTATTTTAATTGTTCAATTTCAATTAAATATTTAATTTAAAATGTTATTAAGTTAATTAACTAAGGAGATATACTGTTTTAACTAAATCTCATATTCAAATATTGTTTAGTAATGAAATTAAATCTAACTATTTGTAAAGTTTTAATTTGGTTGCAATGTTATGACAAACAAATATCAACCATATTTTAATTAGCAATTGGAAAAATATTTGTATTTATACGAGTAAAGTGGTCGGTGAATGCCAATAGACACACCAACCACTTAGTTTTTTTTTAAGAACTAGAGAATATTAATTATGACACATTTATTACAAAGGTGCTTTAGAAGAGCATATAAAGCATTACATAGGGGCTCATAAGAGCATCATATCACTTACGAAAAATGACCCTCAATGGGGAGGGTGACAAATTCATTCCAATGACCCAATCTACATCCAATGGACTACCTGTAGTGTCGAGATTGATTCTAGATTTCATGGCATTAGTTCAAAATTCAAAATAAATAATTAAACACTTCATGACACAAAACTAGAAGAATAATGTGAGAGATAAATGGATAATGGCAACTAATGCATACATAACTTATAATTTGGGTGAGTGAACTAGTAGTTGTTGTATGTATAGATAACCTATAATTTCATGGTAATTAACTTAAAATATATTTATATTTACTAACTACAAATTAATGAATTATGTGATTAATGTATAATATTTTAAATATATATAAATTTATATTTACTTAGTAAGGCGTTTTTCTCTCGAAAATTTTGTTTTAGAACATTGTAGCTTCATCGGCCTTCAGTTGAATAGCCATCTGCCACGCGTTTTGAGCCATATGCCATGCATTTTCCAATAAAAAACTGCCATGTTGATAAGGTTATAAGGCGATTGGGTCTCGCGAATCAACTTCCAGTTCCGTCTTGATATTTTCGGCACCTCCGGTTCCAGTCTGAAACAGACTGCTGGTGATGGCGCCTCTCGCTTGGTCTCGCAGCCGTCCCGGCCTGCATAATGAGGATCGTTGGAGGCTTCCTGAAGCGCCCAATAGCTTGATCGAAAGAGGGCACCAGGAGAAGGTGAGGGCCAAGTTGGAGAAGATCCGAGGGACGCATGATGTACAAGAGGAGTTCGAGGACCTGGTCGGCTAGTGAGGTACCGAGGAAGGTGAAGCGTCCCTTCCGCACATTGTTAGAAAGGAAATACAGACCCCATCTGGTGATGGCCATCACCATTAACTTCTTCCAGCAGCTCTCTTGGATCAATGCCAACGCCATTAATTCAATGAACATGATTATCAATTCTGTATTTTCTCGGCTGATCTTATATTCGCCTTTCTAATGTTTTTCAGTTTTATTTTCTTCTCTCATCGGTTTTGTTTGCTTCTTTAAGGTGAGAGTTGAATCTATCATATCTTGATTTCCTTATGGACTCTAATTTTGCATGTGAAAGTGCATGACGTTCTGGAAAAATCTTTTGTCTGCATTCGCATGTATTTGGCGTAGGCCCAATTTCCTTGTATGGCTGTATGTTTTAAATACCAAATTTCTTGTAGTTGAACAGGACTATATAGGGTTTCATGAAAGGGCCTTAACCAGTCTTCGAAGGGAAATAAACTTTTTCAGAAATGATCTCAACAATTATTAAATTCACCCACAAGTTTTTCTGTAATTTGAACATATAAATAAACGTTGCAGAAACAAAACCAGAAGTGACCAGGGCTGCCTCGACCACCAATTACGGAGGAGGCACATTCACATTATGGGAAGAACGCATTCGGGTTGTGGATGAGAATCGAATCTCTGACGGCTTGGCTACAAGCGATTTCAGCAAGGGTAACTTTTATTTTTCGGTTCCATTTGTATTTCTACCAAGATTTTCGCTAATTGTATTTAAATCTTTCTTTTTTATAAATATGATTGAATGCATTTGCTTGGGGTTAATAGATTGGAAAATTAAGTTTTGGATTTGTGGGCCTTTGCAGAGTATTTGGAGAAATCGGGGTATTGGTCGGCAGTTAGGGCAAAGGAAGACTTGTCCTTCCTACAAACACTGCTTTCAGCCTCAACGCGGTGCTCTTCTTAAAAATCCAGATCTCTCAATAGTTCTTTCATCTTCTCGCGCTTATCTTCAAGAACTGTAATATGTATTCCAAACCGACATCTTCGACCGTAGTTGCATAAAACAAGCTCCAGATGTGATTGCTTCCAGGAAAAGGCTACAGACAGTTTAAGGTTTTGTTGAGATGATCAAGTATATTAAAGCCATCTTTGAAGATGAAAATGACAAGGAAGATGAATATGTGGATCGGGAGAGCCGAAAGGATTGTTCATCTGAGAAAGGTACGGTTGCTATACTCTTGGTTTTTTCCTGGGTCAGGGATGATTTTAAGGAACCCTACTTATTTAAAAGTGTATAAATGTTGGCGAATACTACTAATTCTTAAAATGCCAACTATAAAATGATTGGCGATATTTTTCAAAAAATATTTTAATTTTTAAGGATTTTATATTGTTTATATAATAATTTGGTGATTTTTAAGGTGAAAAAATTTTACCCCATCAAAATTGGGTAAAACAGGGCTTCAAAAAATGCAAAATGGTGAATCTGTTTTGGGAGGAAAATAGGGAAAAATAGCCCACTGGACTAAAATTCGCCCCTAAAATTATCCCTGTACTGAGTGCTTCATTCGATATGCCATTAAGTTTTTGGGAATTTTTAATTATTGAATCAATTAAACAAGGTTCCTTAAACTTCTTAGCGAGGCAACCGAGGCCATTCTCCCCGTTCAACTTTATTGATAGCATAAGCCAATAGAGTCAAATCTCGATGACGAGCTGGTCTAACTTCAATAACTTATGATCATTTGCACTGACGTTTATGTTCTCAGCATCTCGGACTTTACAGTTAGAAATTTATGAACTAGCTGAGAACTCACGAGTTTTTCTGGCAACATAGATTATCATTCCAGTTTAGACCAATGCAAAGAATCAAAATTATATTTTCTCTGTAGTCCCACAACAACTACTAATTACATAGTTTAATAACATGCTAATGTAGGCTGTATCTTATTTATTACCACTTTTCTTGTTGGGGTTTATCTTTCTAGGTTTTACTGAACTCACCTCAATTTTCTTATTGTTGGACCTTTTGTTCTTGTAGTTATAGTTGACGTTCGTTCCTATTTGATGCGAACTTTTAAGCAAACATATATCTATGTATCCTACTTCTTTTTCCTTTTCCAAGACCCTTTCTAATTCATAGGTTAACATGCATCTTTGCATCTGACATTCTTTTCTCTTTGCCGAGATCCATTCTAATTCATTTGTCAAACTAATTTTAGTTGGATCTTTCTTATTAATTATCTTCTATCATTTTTTATGTCTGTTATCTTTTCTCTCTCTTCTGTCATCTTTGTCAAATTCTTGTGTTCTTTCCCTTGCATGCATTAAAGAAAGAGATTAAGGTATGGTTGCAGGGAAACGTTTATGTCGTCTGCAAGTCGTATTTAATGCCCAATTCTGACAGTGTATGTTCTTATTTGTATGCAATTCTGTGCAAAAGGATATGGATGGATTCGTCGTGGCACGGAGAATTGCACCCTGTGTGGGTCAGATTTATGTATGCATTGTGCAATTCTGAAACATGTTAGAGAAGAACGTTTTTTGGCCCACTTGCAGAATGCATAGACATTGCCATGGTTGCAGATCCTATGATTTAGACTTTTAGTCCTACGAGGGGAACTTAAATATATTAAAAACTGTAGCAAATATTTCTCCCAATATTTTTTAATGTTTTCAAGTTTTTCAAGTTGGCAATTTTTCCAAGCTTTGCAGGTTCAAGTTGATGCTTGCCCATATTTTCCTTGATATTTTTGATCTAACCTTCGGTGATATATTTAACCAAGGAAGGAATTCAAGCGTCTTCAAACTCATATAATCAATGGGAATTTTGAGGAATATTAGACAATGATAGCTGACGTTAGCATCAACATGACAATTTTCTCTGGCTGTATGAGCAACCTACTGTTTGTGATTTTCCATAATGTTTCATAATCCAAAACTCTGGAAAGAGCTGCTTTCAATGTACTTATTTTGTAGATTTAGTTAATCAAACTTCTTTACCATAATGCTTGGCTGATGGCATTAAGATCTGCTAGTGTCTTTCATTGTTGTTGCGTTTCCGTCATTTTTTTTATCTGTGGTGCACCGTGCATGTCCATATTTTGATGACATAGCAGTAAATGTGTTCTAGGAACTTTAAATATGTTCAGTCTCCTCTGTTGTGCATAGATGATCATGTGCTCGAAATTGGATTACATTATGAACTAATTGGTATTACTAAATATAGGTGTTAACATGCTATATTAACCTCTTAGGATTCCTATTTTTAGGGAAGGAAATATGCATTGGATAAAGTTTTTGTATCTAAAGCTAGAATATTACCTTCCAGGACACCTGCTGTCACAGGAAGATAGCAAAAGCAGTGATCGGAAGTCCAACACTCCCAAGTCCAAGCATTCTGCAACTGAACAGCGCAGGAGGTTAAAAATCAATGATAGGCAAGTTATGCATATTCATATTTTGTAGTTCATTTAAATGTACTCGGTTCCCTTTACTGTTGCATTTTTACCAATTTTTTTTTATATTTTTGCATTTTCATCCTTGACTCATTTAGTGTTGCATTTTCATCCTTTTTCAATCCAAGAATATCGCTCCAATCTGACACCATAAGCACTTTACTACATTATGATGTTAGACCTTGAAAATTCATTGTATTGCACCTTGACATTTATAGATGTTGCCTCCAGAGAATCAGTCTTTAGGGTATCTTGCAATTGCAGTTGGTAAGATCCAAAGAATAAATATCTTGGCCTTTATGGTTGTTATTGGTGGTCATTGACCATTAAATCACATTAGTATAGCCTTATAGGCTAAATGTTGCATGTAAGAAATCCATATTGATGATTTTACTACAAGTATAAATTAATTTTTAACGCTTCTAGTAGATAGCAGTCTTGGCACAGGGGATTTGGACTGTAGTTATAGCTAACAATATTGGAATGCATTACAGCTAACAATCTTGAAATTAACTCCATATTTTTATGGCATTTGGATAATTTCTCTCATGTCTAAATAGACACATTTGTGCTATTAAGTACGTATTTAATATTAGCTGAGTTGGTCAATTATTAAAAATTAGACGTAGGAGTACAGGTCAGGGTGGTTAGGGTTAGGTGATGTTGACCTAGTTGAACCAGTTGGGTAGAAGTTATTAATCAGAAGCAACATGGAGCATAAGTCATTATAAATTCAGCAGTCTCAACCAAGAACGCAATAGAATATAGCTTAAATAATAGGGTGAGGCCTTTAAGTTAAATATGACAGACCTAATATTTATTCTAATTTCTTAAAAACAGAGTATACAATTTGTTCTTAATTACCTGGATAGGTGTTTAGATTTTACAATTTGAGGTGGAAGAGGAAGGGTCCTCTTCCTAGATTGCAGCAAGATGACACAAGTGTACAAAGAAAATTTATTTCATGGAAATCATTCCAAATTTGAAATAAAAAATTAGAAAAAAAATATATCTAAAACATCTCAATTTGGCATGTGATAACTAGTAGCTGAGGAATTGATAATGGACAGTTTGTGGCACTTAACTTGTGGCCTATTAGTGTTCATTGGCCTCAAGTTAAGTGGTTGTACTAGTGACATGCAACATGAATACTGCTGTAGCATGTGAAAGCCTTTCTTCCTTTCTCAATTGGTATTTTGATGGACTCAAGAAAGTAGAGCTTCACATAAGAGAAAAGGGAAGGATTCGTAATTCCCATGTGGAACCATTTTTGGTCCATATATGACCAATGTACAACATGCACTATGTTAACTTTAATCATTGAGCGCAATCAAAACTATACATTGATGCTTAAAATCTATAAAACATTGAAAATATCAGATATGTCATTAGCCTTTCAATGTTTAGGATTCTTAATGGTTTCAAAAAAAATTATCTCCTGGTCTCTAAGTTTTTAATATCAATCTTGAAGGCCACTACAACAAACCCTTCTAATCAATAGGCTTCCTCTCTAATTTTGGTCAATTGTTTTAGTCATCTTTGTTTTAGGTGTCTTGTGTCAAATTCTTTCACCAGTTTTGCTCCCCAAGGTGATCTATTGGATTCAAAATGTAATTCACTCATATGAGTTCTATGTTTAGAATTTAGATTAGCTGTCTCTAACGTGTACTTTTGAAATTTATGGATTCCACCCAAACTCTGTTCACAAATCTTCTTCTTCCTTTCTTTTTCTTTGTGTCCATATCAGCCTTCAGATTTGGAATGTTTATTTAACAAAATATTGAATCCATTCACCTTTTCATTGACAAAGAGATGAATGAAATTCAGAGAGCACATTGAATGAGGATTTGGGATAAGTTTGCATGGTTAAGACAATCGGGATAAGTAACACAGGATAGATCTATGTGGATGGTGGAGTTTATTAGACCTTCGATATTGTATTTATGTTATGTTTTATGTTCAATGCATTGAAAACCTTATCATGAATAACTCAGCTGTATTATTTGAATTCTTGCATAAGAATCCAGCGTATCAATACTTGTTAGTACTTACTGTACATGTTATATTCATGTACTCAAAATAAAAGGAGAATGGAATGATATAATCAGTTTGTTTGAATAGAAATGGGTGGAAAATAGTAGAATACTAATTAAACGAGTTTATGATGATGTCAACAACTCATATTTCAGATGTTGAGGAATCTAGTGCCACATAGTGATCAAAATAGAGAGAAAGCATCCTTTCTTCTTGAGGTAAGTTGAAGTGAATTTGTTAGCTTTCCCTTCTAATCCATGAAGTATTCTACGATTGGTGTTAAGCTGTATAATATTGTAGTGTAAATCCTTGTAATTGGGTATTGATGTTGATTTGGATTCTTTTCCAGGTTATCGAATACATCCAAGTTTTGCAGGAAAAGGTACGGAAGTATGAAACAACAGAGCAGAGCTGGAATCAGGAAAGGATGAAAACTATGGTCTCGGACCTATACAAGGTGAACATATTCATTTAATATGGATAAAATTGGTATTTTTTATTCCGGGCTCATTATTCTGAACTATTTATGCCTTTTGCTAAATTCATTTTTAGCTTTCTAGTTTGCCTACTATGTCAGTTTTATTACTGAAGTCTTTCTAGTTTATGCTATACGGAAGTATCTTGTCCTCATACAAAATCCTAGGGCACAGATAAGTGCCTGTGGATGGATCTCAAGTTGTAGTTGGCACTCATTAAGACTCAAAACAAAACAATGAAGTTGGTGATCCATCTAGGTCCAAAGTTACTAAAAATGCATTGCATTATGAAAATGGTACTGCCAGTACATATGTGCACCCAGCTTCACAGAATCGGTTGCAGCCTAATAAGTCTACTCCAGTTATTCCTGGTTGTGCCCCTTCTTACAAAGACAAGGAAAATATTGGTGCTTTCAACATGTCAATTCCTCTGGCTCTTTCCATGCAACTGTGTGTGTACCCTCCTTTTGGTAGGACTTACATACATTCCAACCATCCTAAGGGGCAGGCAACATCTGAAATCCATTCTTTACAAGTTATTCATGGTATAAGTCCTACATGCATTCCAGCAAATGCATACAATTTTCATAAAGAGAAATATGGTGACTCTGCAGCACCTGTCCAGCTCTCACATTTTTGTTGATGTAATTGTAACTTCGAAATGTATTCACTTGTATTTCGTATGTATTGTAGCCCGATGTTTATTCTAGGATGTGTCTATAATGTAATTGAGTCATGTCATGCCCCGATGTTCCGATCGATATTTTCTATAATGTAAAAAAGTCATGTCAAGTCATTGTGGGTAACCCTCCTATTGGTCAAGGGTTAAAGTCCCCGCAGTTCCAGGGCACTAGGCTTATTAGACTCTCCTAGAGAAGTCAGCCCTAATAGGTTATCATCAAGTCAGGAATTAGTATAAATAGAGAGTGAGCCTCTCTATTTATCACACACTCACTCACACTCAGTTGTAGTGCATAGGTGAGGAAGAAGAAGACACTGGGGCTAGGACGAAAGAGGCTACTGTTGTCGGGAGATCATCTTACTATTTTGGGGTTTTACTTTTGGTGTTGATTCTATCTTTGAGGAAGTTGCAGGATTTTCTCCATTTATGGTTTCCCCAAGGAAAAACACTGTGTTCATTGTCTCTTGTGTTTGATTGCTTTGCTTGTTATTCTCTCAGTTGAAAGATCCTAATATAATGCTAGCTTAATGTTAAAAATCTAACATGGTATTAGAGCTAACCTGAGAAGAAGACACTCAGCAATTGTGGGAACTAGGGATTCCTAATTTGTGGAACTCTCTCCACATATTTTTAGCAAAATAAGGTTGGACTAACTCTCCTCCCTAGGGCGCATATTTCTGTCGAAGCAGAATCTGATTCTGAGCATTTTCAGTTTTTGACCTCACATTGCTGCCGAAAATTAGGGCTTTCCAGAGAAGTGGAATTTTTTAGTGAGTCCGGGCCTGGATTGATCTCCTCTTCAAAATCAAAGTTTAGAGATCAAGATCAAATCATTTGGTTGGACAAAACTCTGGAAAATCCAAACCCTAATCTGCTCCTGAACCAGCACTGCAGAATTTAAGCTCCAAATCCAGTTCCAACATCTTAACCTGGTAAGATCTAAATCTTTTGTATTTCTATTTGAGGTTCTCAATTAATATTTATCATCATACCAAGCTTGATGAAAAGCTTGAGAGAGCTGATAACTTCTGAGCCTGAAAGTATAGGATCTCCCTGGTCCTGGAAGAAAATGAATTGGACTCCTACATCAATCAGGAGGTTCCAGTTCCAGAGGGAGATGAGGCTAAGGCCTTGCACAAGAAGAAGTTGGTTATGGAAAAGAATATTATTGCTGATTCAATCAAGGATCACCTCATACCACAGGTGTCCTCCCTAAAGACACCTAAAGCTATGTTTGATTCCCTAACCAAACTGTTTGAAGGAAATAACATAAACAGGAAAATGACTTTAAGGAACCAGTTGAAGAATGTGAAGATTCAGAATGCAGAGACCATCCAGTCTTACTTCACAAGAGTCTCTCAGATCAAGGAATAGCTAGAAGCAGTAGATGAAGAAGTGGAAAATGCAAAGATTGTAATGACCACCTTGAATGGTCTCCCTACGACATGGGACTCTTTCATTCAAGGGATCTGTACTAGAAAGAAGTTAGTCAAGTTCAACAGACTTTGGGAAGAATGCTCACAAGAATAAGATCTGATAGAAACTCGAGAAGAGAAGATGGGAAGTGAATATCAAGCTCTCACAGTTCAATCCAAGAAACCCAGAAGAGACCATCATCGCCATCATTCTAAAGGTAAGCACTCTTCCTACAAGAAATCTCAACTCAGATGTTATACTTGTGATGAAATAGGGAACTTTGTCAAAGATTGTCCCAGAAACAAAACAAACTCTCAAAAGAAGAAAAACAACAAGAGAAGACATCATGCTCATGCTGCAGAAGATGATGGACCTTCGTTAAAGAGAAACAAGCAAGAAAGTGATGATTCTTCAAGTGATGAAGAATATGTTTTGATTTCCGCTCTCACGGGAAACATCACACATGGAAGCAATGATTGGATTATAGACAGTGGGGCTTCCAAACATGTGACGAGATTCAAAGAGTCTTTTGTGAAACTATCAGAAAATGAATCACCTCACAAGGTGAAGCTTGGAGATGACTACTAGTATCCAATAAAAGGTAGTGGGGAATCCTCCTATAAGCTAGACTCTGGAAAGACCATGAATATGAAGGATGTATTGTTTGTACCGGGACTCAAGAAGAACCACCTCTCCATATCTACATTAGATTCAAAAGGCATGAGGGTTCCATTTGTAGATGGCCAAGTTCTCATGTGGCCAAAAGGAAAGACCTTCGATGATGCAGTAGTGATTGGGGAACAAGAGGAAGGTCTGTACAAATTGAAGGGCCATCCAGAACAAGCCTTGATCCATGACACAGTAGAGCCAAATGAACTTTGGCATAGAAGGCCTACACATGTGCATTACAGAGCACTACCACTTGCAAGCAAAGCTGTTGATGGTCTTCTAGAAATTCAAGCAAAACATGATGGAGTCTGCAAAGGATGTGCGAAAGGAAATAATACAAAGTAGACATTTCCAAGTCTCAAGAGCAAGTCAAAATGAATCTTGGAAATCATCCACTCCGATGTATGCAAACCAATGCCATCAAGTTCACTAAGCGGGTATCTATAGTATGTTTCTTTCATTGATGAATTTTCTAGGAAGACATGGATTTACTTCATGAAGAACAAAGATGAAGTTTTTAGCAAGTTCAAGGAATTCAAAGCCTTCATCAAGAATCACATTGAAAACAAGATCAAGACCTTTTAATCAGATAATGGTAGAGAATTCATATCAAATGAATTCAAAGAGTTATGCAAAGACTCAGGGATTAAGAGGGAGTTGTCCACTCCATATAATCCACAACAAAATGGGATTACAGAAAGGAAAAACAGAACTATCATGGAAGCTACAAGAGCTATGCTTCATGATCAAGATCTTCCCATGTATTTATGGGAAGAAGCTTCCAAAACAGTGGTGTGTGTACAAAACCATACTCCACATAGAGTACTAAAGAACAAGACACCTAAAGAAGTATTTTCCAGCAAGAAACCAGAAGTCATCCATCTCAGAATATTCGGCTGTCCAGTGTACATACACATTCCAAAAGAGAAGAGAACAAAATTAGATCCTTCAGGAAAGAAGGGTATATCTGTGGGATACTCTGAAAGCTCGAAGGCTACAGAATATACTTCCCAGGATTCAATAATATCGACATCAGCAGGGATGTGACATTTGATGAAGACTCGGCTTACAAGAAATACATAAAGAGACCTGCTGAAGAACCTGAAGAAGCAGAAGAACCCAGAATTCATGATACAACCATGAACGAAGAAACTCAAGAAGAAGATCGAGAATTTGAAGAACATCAAGAACCTGTAGGTCCACCACAGGAGAAGAATCCTCACAAGAGGAAACATGCTTGGGTACAAGAAGCTATCCAAGGTGTGCAAAGATATGGAGCTCCAAAAGAGAATCATAGAGAAAGAAAGAGGACCAGATCCTCCTCTGGGTATGTAGCATTATTATGTGATTTTATCGATAAAGAACCTTACAATTATGAAGAAGCGGCAGAACAGAAAGAATGGAAGGATGCTATGATCAAAGAGTATCAACTGATCATGAAGAATGATGTTTGGCATGTTGTCTCAAGACCAGAAAGGAAGTCTATTGTAATTTCTAAATGGATCTACAAGATCAAGCATGCTGTAGACGGTAGCATAGAAAAATGTAAAGCAAGATTTGTTGCTCGTGGCTTCTCCCAAAAAGAAGAAATAGATGATGAAGAAACTTTTGCACCTATAGCCAAATACATTTCCATCAAATTAGTACTTGCTCTGGCTGTAGTGATGAAACGGAAGACACACCAGATGGATGTCAAGATTGCCTTCCTGAATGGTGTAGTGGAAGAGGAAGTGTATGTGGAGAAGCCACTCGGTTTTGAGACACATGACAGGGAGTCTCATGTATGTAGATTGAAGAAAGCCATGTACGGTTTGAAATAGGCACCTAGGACATGGTATGTCATAATTGATAGCGTTCTATCCAGTTTGGGCTTTACCAAGAGTAAAGCAAATTCCAACCTTTACTACAAGGTTGAAGATGGAAACCCAGCGATGCTCCTTTTGTATGTAGATGATCTGTTTGTAACAGGTATGGATGGGTTGATTACTGATACGAAGAGGAAGCTTGCTTCCGAGTTTGAAATGAAGGACTTGGGTATGATGCATTATTTTCTAGGCATGGAGGTGTGGCAGAATGCAGATGGAATTTCCCTAGGACAAGGGAAATATACAGTAGATATCCTGAAGATATTTGGCATCGAACCTGAAGCTTTTGAGTAATGCTTCATCAGAAGCAGTTGATGCTATGATGTATCGTCAGATGATTGGGTCCTTGATGTACCTAACGAACACAAGACCAAATACTGCTTTGCTGTGAACAACTTGAGCATGTTCTTGATAGATCGAAGACATGTTCACTTGATTTCTGCAAAGCATATTCTGAGGTACCTGAGGGGTGCAGTTGATTATGGGCTCCAGTATGAGGTGAATCAAAAGAATAACCTGGAGGGTTATGTTGATTTAGATTGTGCAGGAAGTGCCATCGATAGGAAGAGCACTTCAGGGTGTTGCTTCAGTATGGGATTAGGTGTGATCTCTTGGTTTAGCAGGAAGCAATCCTGTGTGGCACTGAGTACAGCTGAAGCAGAGTATGTCACAGTTTGTTCAACTAGTTATGAGGTAGTATGGCTAAGGAAGCTACTATCTGATTTATTTGATCTCTACTTGGATGCTACTTGTATATATTACGAAAACCAAAGTTGTGTGAAGTTGTTGGAGAACTCGGTGTTCCATGACAAGTCAAAGCATATCGAGATCAAATATCACTATATCAGGGATATGGTCTAGAGAGGAGTAGTGAAGCTCTAGTATGTTGCAACAGACGAACAAATAGCTGATGTGTTGACAAAGCCATTAGCCATAGTGAAGTTTGAGCACCTCAAGGAGAAGCTTGGTGTTCTCCAGATCGAGGTTCCTTCCAAGGGGAAGTGATGAGTCCATGAGCCATTCTAACATGGTGAGAAGATTAAGTTCCTTCCATGGTTAGATGTAAGGACTAAGCCATTCTATCATGGTGAGAGGATTGGTTCCTTCCATGTCTTATATGAGTGCTGAGTCATTCTGATATGACTATAGGATTGCTTCCTACATGATCATATATAGGGTTTGTTGCCATTCTTTGAATGGAGGTGTCTGGTCAGTTACCAAGAATACCCATTCTAGGACTAAGGGCCTTTCTGATATGATTGTAAGATGTAGTATTACATTATTAGATGTGAGTGCATGGCCATTCTGATGTGATTGAGGGATTGGTTCCCGCTTGATCAAATATAAGGGCTGATGCCATTCTTTGGGAGAATGGAGGCACCTGGTCAGTTACCAGGAAAGCTCAATTTGGCACTGGGGGCCATTCTAATATGACTGTGGGATGTGTTCTCACATGATCAAATATGAGTGCTGGGCCTTTCTGATGAGTCAAGGTTAGATGTAAGGGCTGGGCCATTCTAATGAGTCAAGGTCAGATGTAAGGGCTGGTCCATTATGACGAGTCAAGGTCAGATGTGAGGGCTGGGCCATTCTGACGTGTCAAGGTCAAATGTAAGGGTCGGGCTATTCTAACGAGTCAAGGTTAGATGTAAGGACTGGGTCATTCTGGCATGGTGATAGGATGAAGTTCCTTCCATGGTCAGATGTAAGGGCTAGGCCATTCTAACATGGTGAGGGGATTAACTTCCGCTCATGGTCAGATGTGAGTGTTGGGTGTGCCTTTCTAACAATTCAAGGTCAGATGTAAGTGTTGGATGGTAAATTTTTACTTAGGGTCAGATATAAGTGCTAAAGAAGACCTACATAGAGGCTAGGCCTACACCCAGCATGAAAAAGGGTTAGATCTGTAGAACTTCCTGTGATGGGAAGAATCATGAGATAACACCCATGATGATCCAGTGATGATGATCCAGCAGTGATGATATAGATCGAGTGATGATCCAAATCCAATGATGATGCTCCAGTGATGATCCAGATTGAGTGATGATCTAGATCCAATGATGATGTTCCAGTGATGATTCAGATCCAGTGATGATGTTCCAGTGATGATCCATATCCGAAGATGAAGATGACTTGAAGATGAAGATAACTTGAAGATGAAGATGACTTGAAGATGAAGAGGACTCGAGGATGATCCAGATGATACAGAGAAGAAGACTTGTGATGATAAATTGTGTCGAGAGAATACCTTCCTAGTTAAGAGGGAGTGTTGATCTAATTGTAACTTCAGAATGTTTTCACTTGTATTTCTTTTGTATTGTAACCCGATGTTTAATCTAGGATGTGTCTATAATGTAATTGAGTCATGTCATGCCCCCATGTTTTGATCGGGAGTTTATATAATGTAAACAAGTCATGTCAAGTCATTGTGGGTAACCCTCCTATTGGTCAAGGGTTAAAGTCCCCGTAGTTCCGGAGCACTAGGGTTATTAGACTCTCCTAGAGAAGTTGGCCCTAGTAGGTTATTGTCAAGTAGGGAATTAGTATAAATAGAGAGTGAGCCTCTCTATTTATCACACACTCACTCACACTCAGTTGTAGTGCATAGTTGAGGAAGAATAAGACATTGGGGCTAGGAAGAAAGAGGCTACTGCTGTCGGGAGATCATCTTACTATTTTGGGATTTTACGTTTGGTGTTGATTCTATCTCTGAGGAATTTTCGGGGTTTTCTCCATTTATGGTTTCCTCGAGGAAAAATGTTGTGTTCATTGTCTCTTGTGTTTGATTGTTTTGCTTGTTATTCACTCACTTAAAACATCCTAATATAATTCTAGCTTAATGTTAAAAATCTAACAATTTTCAAGGAAATATTGTTACTGTGGAAAAAAATACTAGTGGGCATGAAAGTCAGTGGTCTAAGCTAAGGTCATCTCAACCCTCATCGATTCAACAATATTCAAACCATAGTGGAGGGATATTTCTCAAAGATGAAGCTGCAGATACAAAATCAGCATCTAGGCCAAAATTTTAGCATTCAAGTGCATATTTGAATAGCTCTCCTAAGTTATATCAGTATGTGTCTCAATCAAAAGCTGAACTAGCAAGTAGGAAAACACAACTATGTTCCTCTTCACCTAACCAAAACAGAGCAAGTGGGCCTCGATTGGCTGCTAGTGAATAGGAGGAACTTGTGATCCAAGGTGGTGTCATAAATGTTTCGAGTGTTTACTCTCAAGAGAAATTTTTCTGCTGCCTCTATCCTACACACTCTGATGATTCTATTGGAGTTCTCTTCTCTTTCACTACAATTGATTGACGGCAAGAATTGTTTTGGAGATGTGTTCAAGTTGTCTTTTCTAGTATTATTATGCTTGTATATCATTATAGAGCTGTATTTTGGCAAAGATTCTCATATCATAGAGGGGAATACCTACGGAAAAACAGATTATATAGTTCTCCAAAATTCTGAATAAAAGCAAGTTGTTAGACATAACATAAAGAGGAACCTGATTTTGCCTTGGTCCCTACAAAACTGATTTGTAATTCTTTCCATAGCATACCAATTCATTTTCATCAGGCACTGTAGCTGTCCACTAGGAGCAAAGTAGATACATTTTATAGGTTCCTTTCGAGACAGCTACAATTTCACTGCATTTGATTAACATCAGGAACTGTTTTGGAGATTTGTTCAAGTTGTCTTTTACCATTTTTATGTGATTACATATGATTACAGATCATTATTTTAGCAATGGTGCTCTATCATAGATGGCAAGATTGCAGCAAGAAGTATTATAAGGTCTCCAAAATTCAGAACAAACCCAAATTGTTAGACACAACATAAACAGGAACCTGATTTTGCTTTGATCCCTGTATAACTAATTTGTGATTTTGGCCATAGCATTCCAAATCTTTTTTATCAGGCACTATAGTTGTCCACTAGGAGCAGAGTAGATACATTTTCTAGGTTCCCTTTAAATAAGATACAAATACCTGAAACGCATGCCCAGTTTAATATGATTTAAGAACTGGTTATATAAATGTCTCACTTAAGGTGTTTCATCCTTTAGAAATCATGTTCTTCTCTGTGTCCTTTTTTTTTCTAGTATGTTTTAGACAATGTAGGAGATTCATTTTCCCCCTTGGAGGGGTGTTTGCTGATTTCCATCAATTTAATTTTCTATAGTGAATCCTCTGTATTTGGTTTATACTTGTGTGTCCATGATTTCTAGCATCCTTTGCTATTATTGAGTGTATTGTGTTTTCAAGGTTCATAACAAAAATGTACAAGAGATGGATAATCAGAAAATTAGTATAAATTAGGTACATAAAAACTCATTTTGTCCATTAGAATACTCCATAAAGATTGTTGAAGGGTGAATGAGGACAAGTCTTTTAGTAACTTTTTCTTAGTGATCAATGTCGATTACTCTTAATCCTTTCAACAGCAAAATCACCACTTAGATTTTTTTTTCTTCCATAGCAAAACCACTGAAGGAAACCGGCCCCTTCCCCCAAACCAAATGAAGTGTCTACTTGTAGTATTGCCTTTACCCCTATCCCAAAATTCATAGCAATTTGAGGAGAGAAGATACCAATTGTTCCAATGAGTTTGCAACTATGAACCTGCTATTTTTCATAGGAGTAAGTGAGGAATTATTGTTTAAAATGAATTGTATCATTTTGGGTCCCATATGTGAGCAACTTTAGAAAAGATGAGTCAATGTTTTTTATAGAGATACGACATTATCGAGAGATAGTTCTTGTTCTAATATTTTGGCTTATGAGAAGGATTTTTAGTGATCCACTAAGAAATTATTCAAGTATTTTAAATAGATAAGAACACATTCAAGATTCCTTGTAGATCACTTATCTCCCTTGGATTTGACATGAGTGTCTTTAACATTGTCATTTCAACATGAAGTCTGTAATCTTGATCTATCATAATCCTACCTTCCATAACATAACTTTGAGCATTTGATGTCATGATTAGTATCCAAAGTGACCAAGCTTGCATATATTTAGAAATGCAAGCTCATGGAAAGTCAATTATAATAAACAAGGTTCTCTACCATGTTTTCTTGGGATTTTCAGAATTTTCCCATGTGAAAACTATATACGATTTATAAAAATGCACTCTCTAGACACAGGATGTAACTATGGAAAGAAAAGTTATCATTATTTACTGTAGTGAAATTTTGAAGATAGCAGGCACTTTTAGATTTGCACTCCTTAAATGTATTTTGTCCCCACATTCTGAAATATAATCCAAATACTTTGTACAAAAGATACTACTCTTATGTATCTACTATCTTTTAAAATCCTAAAATTAGAACAGAACAAGTTTAAGCATGTAAACTATGAATCTGATGTTGCTCGTAATAATTTTTTTTTGTTATAGACATTTGAGATATTCTTTTTTCTCTTTTGGTATAATCAAATCAAGTACAAGGGGAGAAAAGAGGAAAGTGCATTCTAGA